>CAKALU010051976.1:12901-37617 GCA_916700995.1 Hozukius guyotensis | reverse complement strand
AGGAAAAATAAATAAATCTGAGATTTTGAGAATAAAGTCATAATATGACGAGAATAAAGTCATACGTTTACGAGAAAAAAGTTGTAATATTATGAGAATAAAATCAGAAATTTACGAGAAAAAATGTCATAGTATTATGAGAATAAAGTCATGATATTATAAAGTATAAATTTCACGTGTTATTTCTTTTTTTCTCGTAAAGTTATGACTTTATTCTCGAAATATTATGACATTTTTTTCTTATTAAGTTATGACTTTATTTTCGTAATATTATGACATTATTCTCGTAATATTATGACTTTATTCTCGTAATATTACAACTTTTTTCTCGTAAAGTTATGACTTTATTCTCGTAATATTACAAAATTTTTTCTCGTAAAGTTATGACTTTATTCTCGTAATCTCAGATTTTATTTTCCCTCAATGTGGCCCTAATACTCCGTAGTACATTGTCTCTTTGGCCCTCACTGCATTAGACTTATATACTATATTCTTAGACTATAAACTGTGTTACCTTCATCACAATGCTCAAATGTTTTGCGGCTCCAGACAGATTTTTTTTTTCTTTGCCTATAACGGCTCTTTTGATAGTAAAGGTTGCCGACCCCTGGGTTAGACCTACACACTCCTATGAGTAATCTAAATTATAATTTAAATATTTGTGTTGCTCACAGCAGAGAGAAGTAAAGAATAAGAAATCCTTAACAGTTTTGTATCCTGTGGTGATAAAGTTTCAACAAGCTGCATAAAATAAAGTCATATTTCTTTTATGCAGTTCTACTCTTTTAATCTTTTCTGATTTATGTCACATTGCATTAATAAATATAAAGCAATTAAATACAATAACAACACATGAAGCAACATATTACTAAGATATCCTCTTACCAAACTTTAAATTTCTTCAGTTGTCGAACACGAGCAGCTGTCTGTCCTCTTCAGTGTTAGACTGTTGTGTTTAAGGTTGTTTTTATACGTTAATGCAAATCAGTACAGTAGATTTACAGCTGAATGATTAACTTTGAAAGATACGGATTGGATGAGAAAAACTGTGACACGCCCACGCTGACCAGAAACTCAACCTTTTCCTTTGTCTGAATAAAAGTTATTACTTAAAATAAACTTTACTCAATTTAAACATTTGAAGGTCAGCACTCACGGATTATACCAGTAGAGATAATTTAGCTTCGTTGATCTCTTTATAAGATATGATATGAAATTATATCTGTAGAAACCTTAATGTCTGATAAAAAACAGTTCAGTTTAAGTTAATTCCAAATATCCTGAAAGTCCTGAGAACCAGAAACAATATGTACGTATGGATTCTTAAATAAATGTATAACTGAGAAGAGAGTTTTTCTTAGTTACGGCTAATAGAAGGTAGGCTCAATGCTTTTCGACAAAACACCACATGATGTTTAATGTTACACAATGTCTTAAAGATTAATTAAAAATAAAAAAAACGTTTTTTTTAATGTGAAAATCTTATTTTAAGAGCCTAAATTAAACTCAAAAGGAACTAAAACGTGTATTTATCCCCACATGTTTAAAGGAAAAGTTCAAAATGTTAGAAATAGGCCTACTTATTTGCTTAGTTTAGATGAGAAGATTGATAACGCTCCTAACAAACAAGATCGTGTTGATTAATAAGGTTTAAAGGTGTTGGTAGGTGTATTTTCTTTTTTTACTTTGGACTTGTCTGTAAGTTAAATATGAAAATTTTAATTTAATACCAAACTATATTTATGACAGAAAAACATCAGACTGGAGATTAATGTTCACGGGTGCTTTTCTCTTTTATTACCACATTTACATCATCATCAGACCGGACTGGATGTTGACATTAATGTGGTCAGTTAGATTTGAATGAATCATCTGAAAATCCCTGAATGTAAATTATCTGAAGTTTGTAAACTAGTCTGACTCTTTACGGTGATCAGGTACAAGGAAAATTTACCTGAAACAATTACACAAATCAGAAACAATCAAAAGGTACCCTGTGGAGTTTTTGACCAGTAGTGTTGTATGGGGACAATGTTGAGGATATTCACAGTTTGTTTCAAGGTGAATAACACTGAATCTAAACAGAAACTGTTGTTTACGAGAAAACTCCACAGGACACCTTTAACTCATAAAATTCAACATGATACTTAAAGGGGAAAAAAATCAGCTCCTTGAACAGACAGATTTACTCTGTTGTTTCCTGTCATTTAAATATATGAAAAGGTCTGCTAGATGTTGTTTGTGTAAATGCACAAAACATCCACAAACATCATCATCATCATCATCATCATCATCATCATTGGGTCCTGTTTGTGTGGTCTCTTGGATTTGAATGATACATTTAAAGAGATTTGAATACAAAGACGATCTATTTGTGTTAAAACGTCTATGGAGAAGAAACCTACATTGATTTAAAAACCACTGATCTAACATTCACTTTTTTAAACTTTTAAAAAATACGATTACATATTTACCTGTTTGTATGGGATGATGTGGAGAAAGCTCCTCCAAATGCACGAAGCACCTCCACAGGTGTTTTCACTTTGTGCTTGATGAATTGCAGGTGAGTCAGAAGATCGTTCTGCAGGCTGCTCATGGGTCGTTGGACTCTAAACTCGTTAATATTGGTTCACAATTTACATTTGGAGAGCTTTGAATACAAAAACAATCTCTTCTTGTTAAAACATTGACCTTTGGTGGAAAATGAATCTCTGCAGACCTTCAAATACAGATGATTAAACTACATGCCTATAGTTTAATATCTGAGCAGTGAGGCTTCCTCAGTATCCTCAGTGTTTGTTTTATACCTCTTTGTTCACTGATTTTGATATTTGGCTCTTGTTTTTAACATAAAAAATACGACATGATGCTTGAGTACATTAACTGTATTAATTGTCTGTGTGAGTTTATTCTGCAGCCATTTTTTCAGGTGATTTATAAGTTTTAAGTCTTAAATTTTGGCTATAAGTCTGTGCATCAAGCTGATTGTAATTAAGCCTAAAATGTCATCTTGTTCTGTTATGATTTGGCGCTATATAAATAAATAAATAAATATAATTGTCTTACTATTATACTATATATACACATCTAATTCTGCTACTTGTAAGAAACATTAGGGCTCAACCCAACCTCTTATAGAATAAAGCTTTCAGTTATGGAGGAAGGAACTTGCCAAAATAAAAACAAAATACATAAATGACTCAATAAATAAATATATATGGGGCATAATGAGGCAGAAATGCATAAAGAAATGTATAAAGAAAAGAATACAGAAATAAATAAGTTTGGGGAAATAAATGAGGGAAAATCGTGCATGCATGCATGCAAATAAATAAATAAATACAAAAATAATAAAAAATAAATAAATAAATAAAAGGGAAAATTAAACAGAAGAGTAAATAAATTAATACAAAGATAAAAAATAAAGAAGCGATTTAAAACAGAAATATCAATTAATATCCCATTTTATCCCTCAATTAATGTTACATCTATTTTTAATATTATTTTTGCTGCATTTAATGACATTTATTTATTTATTGAGTCATTTATTTATTTTTGTTTTATTTTGGCAGGTACTGTCCTCCATATCAGATTAGTGTCTTCTTTAAAAAGGATTTTGTTGGAGCTCAACTGATTTGAAATCAGTTCAGCTCTGCAGGCTACTCGTGAATCATTGGACACTAAACTCATATTATGCAGCAACTTGCAAAGAAACTGGTGACATCAGGTTTCCAAGTGAGAAAGTGAGTTGAAATCCAGATGCTGTGTGCAAATAGCTCCATCTAGTGGAGAACATCTGTCTCTGCTCCTCTGAAGACTCATTGTGCTGATCTCATGTCAGCTTCAT
The DNA here is from genome assembly GCA_916700995.1 of Hozukius guyotensis. Classification (NCBI taxonomy): domain Eukaryota; kingdom Metazoa; phylum Chordata; class Actinopteri; order Perciformes; family Sebastidae; genus Hozukius; species Hozukius guyotensis. Next base: position 33,770 of record CAKALU010051976.1, on the reverse strand, counting down.
TCATTTAAAAACACTTAGATATCAATAAAAAAACAAGGCACAAAGAGTATTCTTCACTTGTATTTATTCATACGATATCATATTTATATTCTATGTTCATCAGATATTTATATATATATATTTATATAGTTATTTACATATGGCAGTGTTGCCAGTCGAAGAAACAGATATTTCAACAAAATGGATGACAAACACATCAAATTCAGTGCTATGCTGAATGCACACAAAGTTTGGTAAAAAAAACAAAAACAAAGTGGGGAAAACAGCAACAACACTTGTGTGACTATTTTTTTTTTTACATGTCGCCTTTTTTACATGTTACTTGGTTTTTCTGCTCCAGAACGTGCAAATGTAGTGTTGCTGAAAAAAATGGCGTCATCGACTCCCCCAGAAATCACCAGGCAGTGTACAGGCAGTTGACAAAATAAACGTGTAAAAAATTAAATAAAAAGAAAACATATACAAACACTATTTACACTGAAACTGTGAACTGATGCTTTCTGAGGCAAGGGGAGAAGATCCAAGTAATAATTGTTTTGCATTAAGTACAGCCATGCATTAGCAGCGATCGTCACACATTCTTTCTGATAGCTTGCCTTTCCTCGCCGACATGGATCAGTCAGAATATTGGACCGAAGAAACATGCGGTATGTAGGGTATATAATGTCTCTCGCGTACACCCGCTCATCAGAGAATACACTTTGGAATTAAATGGCTTTTAAATCGTCTAATTGGTGGTTTTTCTACTCATATTATTTCATGAAGCCAGTTAAGTACTCTCCGTTCTCTCGAAAATATAAAAGCGCCTCCGTCTTTGCAAAACTAAGAACCTCTGACACACATGCACTTGCGTGTGTTTGTGTGCAACAAGCGTAAGCTATCGCTCTATAAATACAGTATGTTTTTATATTCTTCTCTCTTTAGACCACACATGGTCTACTTAACAAAAATAGAATAAAAAATAACTGTCGGTACATTCTAGAAACAAACTGGGTTGGTCGAATCCGGAGGGTGGCAGGGCAGTAAGAGGCAGGTCGAGGTGGAGGTGGAGGTGTGTGGATGAGGTGGAGGGTGCAGGTGAACCCCCTTTGGGAAGCTTTCATGGGTGCACTTTGAAGGAGAGCAGTTCCTCTGAGTGCATGTTGTTGAGTGAACGCAGCTCGGGAAGCTTGAGCAACAGCTTGGTGAAGGTGGTGGCCGCCTCGTCGCCGTGGTTCTGCATCACCAGGTGCCGCAGCCCCCGGATCAGTTTGTCCTGCAGGGCCTCGACTGAGTTCAGGTCCTGGATTCCTGAGCGATCTGTGCCAGCACAAAAAAAAGGGAGAAAGTGTTAATGCTGGAGCTACAGAACAGGGCTTTATTAATGTTTCTGATTTTGTCTTTGTATGACTTCTACATCAACATATTCGACTGTAAGTGTTCTTACCGGCTGAGACGAGCACCACGGCCGTGAAGAGGCTCATTTCGTCAGAGTCGAGCCGAAGCGCCGCCAGCTTCTCGCTGAACTCGCACATGGAGTTGAGCAGCTCGCCGGCGCCCAGCGACCTCAGGGTGTCCAGGCTGTAGCGTTTGCCGCTCAGGAAGGTCACCGTGCGCTCGACCACGTTGAACAGAGAAGCGAATCTGACCATCAGCACCTGGGAGTCAAGAGAGGGAAGGAGGATTTTTAGTTTTTCATTCGTGCAGGTAAACAAAGGACTCAAAAGACATCCTGTGATAAGTTTGTAGATCTAACTGACTGAGTCTCGTCTCTTACAACTAGAAAAGTCTTTAACACGTTGTGAAGTCTCTTTCATTTCCATTCCAACTGTTATCAGAGCAAATATTATTCAGCGCACAAACAGTCTGCTCTGTTTGGGAGAGCCACTGTGGCGCCTATATTCCCAGTATTTGAAGAGCCCTACCCTGTTTGATTTCAAAGCGAGCGCCGAATAACAAGGAGTGTTTATGTTTTGCTTGTTTGCCCTCTTACCTCAAAAGTGCCGGCTTTCAACAGGCCGACTTGGTCGTGCTCGGCAAGGTCGCGGAAGCCCGGGATCCTCTTGGCGAAGTCGACCACCTCTCGCACGGCGGGGGTGAAGCTATTGGAGAACTCCTCCCAGACCTCCTGGCTCGGCTTGTGGGGGTCCACGAAGGGTGATGTGTTCATTGGACAGACCTGGAAAAAACATCAAGGTCAGTCAGCGAGGGTGATCAAACGCCTAACTTTTAGTTTCAAGAATAGTAATATCAATTTCAATTATGAAAAAGATAAATAACTCACCAAGTGTGATCTACGATTCATGCAGCTGGTTGGTCCATGATAACCACTTGAGGCAGTTTGTGTGTTAAAGCCGTGCTGTCTTTGGCTGTCTCCTGATGCTGCACAGCTAGGGGCGCTGTTGAGCTGCTGCTGCTGCTGCTGCTGCTGCTGCTGTTGGTAAACTCCACTCTCCTGTCTGTAAGCGACGTTGGTGACGTGTTGGCCGTTACTGTATGAACCGTGCTGGTTGTTGTTCCAGCAGCTCCAGCTCTCCTGTTGCCCCTCCGTGCCCGACGTGGGCGAGGCCTGGCCCTGTCTCGGCGACCTCTGTTGGCTGTACGCGAAGGCATCTTGATGCTGCCTGCTCACGTTGACGAGGGCCTCGTCCTCGCCGCTGTCTGACGCGCAGGAGGAAGGGGAGCTGGAGTTGGTGTCCATGGAAACCATAAACTCTGAGTCCTGGGGGCACTGCGGGGACGAGGGGTTGGAGCACGACGGGGAATCGGAAGCAGAAGAAGAGGAAGAGGAGGGTGAGGAGCTGACATCTCTGGTGACGGAGTCCATGGGCAGCGAGGGGCTCTGGTGGCCGTGCAGCATACTGTGTAGCTGGCTGTTGCTGCTCATCATGTTGTTCATTGCGTTCTGCATCTCCAGCAGCATCCTCTGCTTTTCCCTCTTTGGGATGCGGCCAAATCGGACAGCTGGGAGTAAAAAAAAAAGGACAGCCATTAGATTGTGTCAACATTACCAGCACCAAAAAACAAAAAGCTTTAGAGTAAATGAGCTGACTGAAATTCAAACTAAATGCACCGCTTACCATCTCTGGACATGCCGACACCCAGACACTTCTTGAACCGACACTGCTGGCAGCGGTTCCTGTTGATCCTCATGATGGTGCAGTTCTCCATCTTAAGACACTTCTTGTACTGGATGTTCTGCTGGATGCTTCTCCTGAAGAAGCCCTGAAGAACAACACGAGAGGAGCATTAGTCATGTGAGCGTCAGTGATAGATAGAATATGAGTAAAACTCGCAGAGAAGGCGACGCTTCGTTCTGGTAAACTGGTCTCACCTTGCAGCCCTCGCAGGCGTGGACGCCATAGTGGAAGCCAGAGGCCACATCACCGCACACTTTGCACAACAGCACCATGCCGTTGATTTCTGCAAAAACAAAAAAGATAAGCCGTTAGTCAAGTGCACCTGATCAGCAACATTTTTTTTCAACAGTGTGGTATTTTGATTGTAAAGACTTTGATGTTGTGCTTACTGGTAATGCTGCTCTTGCCGGATGTGGATGAGCGTCCAGCCTTCTCCATGCCGCGCTTGGTCGGCGGAGAGATGTCCACCACCATGCCCACGGCCCTGCTGGGCAGCGACTGGCGGGACACCGACTGTGATGTGGACAGGTAGCCTCTGCTGGGGCTGGTGCTCATCATACAGGACTCTGGGCTGGCGGAAGAGCCAGAGGAAATGTAGGCAATGACGCCTGCTGTTGAGAGAGAAGGTGACATAGTTATAGCAGGTTAATTACTTCCCTTTCTTTCAAGCATGTCGATGCAATTGCATCCAATGTCCATGAAGGTTTCGTTACCAATTGCATATGATGGTGGCGATGCAGACATTTAGACTTGTCCTACTGCTGTTGTTCTAATGTGAACCATTGAGCAAACACAAAATGTGGGGAGTGTGTGTGTGACACTTTGTTTTTATGTCAATCTATCTCTGAGAACACACCCACTCTATACTACACAGCACGCTCGCCAAACTGTGGCCCCAGAGACTATAACAGGAACATGAACCGCAGTGATAAAAAAAAATTATAGTAGCAGTGCCAATGTTTCTGTGAGCCAAATAAACAAAACTCTTGGCAGTACATCAAGTACATGTACAATCTGACACGCCTAGACAGCAGAACAGTCCAAACTATGTGCGTGTTTCCTTTGCTGGTTTTATTCGCTGCCAAGGTTTGACCTGCTTTATCTCCTCCAGTTAGTTTGCTGGTGGTTGGATAACGCTATTACATAACAAACATGGGTCTCTGTGCTATGGGGAGTGTGCTCAAGACAGGGTCAATGAAGCACTGGAGCAACACAAACAGTATAGTGGGGAGAAAATAATGCAAAAGGGAAGACTGATCCACTGTTTTGGTTATCATGTAATGACAGGTTTGACCAGTTCATGGTGACAGTTAAATTACAAGAATTTGAAATGGAGTTTGGTGGTAGCCTGAGGCCATGTTACACCCAAGAGATCAATTAATTTTCAGAGTAATAAGCAAGTTCCTTATAATTTAACATTGTTTAAGTGCTGTTATAGTGCCCTTGTGCAAGGCACTAGAATTTAACAATAAAAGTGCAATTTTTATAATTTTTTTTAATATGCTTCCATTTTATGTCTTTATTGGAATATATGTGTATAAGATATACTAAATTTAGAGGCCATGGATGATTACCTAACCCTCCACCGTGACTGTCCTCTTTCACAGCCCACCCACACGTGGACCTGTCATGAATTTCGAGGGGTAGAAAAAAAATCTAGGTCATGGGCTGCTGTCTCTCTCTCTCTCTCTCTCTCCTCCTCCTCCTCCCACCATCATCACCACCACCACCACCGTCTCACGGTCTCACGTGTACCTCGCAGTGCAGCCTCTGCTGCTGTACAGCGTGAATTATGCAAGGCTCTACGTCACAGGCTGCGCTCCAGCCAATCAGAGACGCGTCCGTTCAGAACGCGTGCGCTCAGAGAGCAGCCAATCAGAGGCGTGTTCCAGGAGGAGCGTGTACACACGTACACATGGCTAGACTACGATGTCCATGTGAGACAGGCCGAGGAACATAAACACACTGCTGTTGTGTCAACGTGAATGGAGCACAGACAGACAACGTCATAAATAAACTTTTTTTTTTTTTTTTTTATATATTTACTGTATTGTTATTGTTGTTATTATATATATATATCTTGTCCTAATTGTTTTGTTATTACTATTATGTAGTCATATTATTTCTTTATATTAATCTTGTCTCTATAGGTGGAGGCTTCAGATAAGCCCAGTGTTTTTTTTTTGCCTCTTCCTGCACTTTATATTATTCATTTATTTTTTGTTATGTTGTATATTCTTAAATTGTGCAAAATAAATAAACAAATAAACAAACAAACAAATAATAAATAAACTTATAAAAAGTGTGCACTTAAATCAAGAAATAGTTTCAATGACAAGACACCAGTCATTTGTGTTCTGCCCCTCCTAAGATTGTTATTTCCTGGATCTATTTAAGAGTATGATGCATTCATTCAAATAAACTCAAGCCACAAATATGCATTATGCATAACTCAACACCGTAATATTTCCACATCAATAGGGAGAGAAATTTAATGTATGTGTGTGAATTAATTTTAAGAATTAATTATATATAAATTTCTTTAAATGATAACACAATAATTGCAGTAAAGTCAAGATATATTTAAGAGTATGATGTATTGAATAAACTCAAGCCATAAATATGCATTTTGCATAACTCAACACTGTAATATTTCCACATTAATAGGAAGAGAAATTGAATGTATGTGTGAGAATAAATTTTAAGAATTAATTATATATAAAGAGGTAATTTCTTTATCACAATAATTGCAGTAAAAGTCTGCACAGTGCATGCAATAAAAAACATTTTATTTAATATAAAATAATTGTCCTCTTACCAGGCTTAGTTGTCCCCATGTCCTCAGGCATATATATATGATCCAGGAATAGGAAAAAATCTCCAAAAGGTGATTCAATGTTGTTCTGTCACACTTGTTCCACTCTGGTTGAACAAAATGACTAAAGTTGTCTAGTTTAAAGGTTGCAGCTCATATCAGGAGTCTGATGATGATAATAATGTATCAGGAGGTCCTTGTCTCTGAGAGAGCAGCAGTGGACTGGTAGATCTGAGTCTGAGCAGCTCCTCCTTATTGTGTTTGCCTGAGGTCGGTTAGTCAGAGGAACTAAATGTTCTCCATCGTGGGGCTCGCCCATGTGACCTATTTGTCGGCTCCTCCCACCGCCCAACGGCTGCTGGAGCCACTTTAACCCAGTGACACACTTTCAGGACACCGGCAGGGCGGAGCCAGCCAGCCTCGTGGCCGGAGGAGAGGAATGGTAACATCGTGCTCACGTTGCACAGCTCAACGTGAACCGTGTACAACCAACTGTACAGTACAGTCATCATGCTGTCGGTGGAGCAGCCTGTCAGTCTTGTTTTTTAGTCCGTTAAAGGGTTTTTTTCAGTGCTGACAAGCTGCAGCAGAACACGTGCAGGATGTACTCACATATTATAATTCCTTCTGGTAGTATAATGGTGGAAGAAGTATTATTATAAGGGAAAATACCACAAAAATACTCTTTTACAAGTAAAAAGAGAGAAAGAAAGAAAAGTATTAACAGCAACATTTACTTAAAGGTCCCATATTATGCTAATTTTCAGGTTCATATTTGTATTTTGTGTTTCTACTAGAACATGTTTACATGCTGTAATGTTAAACATTCTTGTTTTTTAGTCCGTTAAAGGTTTTTTTCAGCACTGACAAGCTGCAGCAGTAAACGTGCATGATGTACTCACATATTAATCTGTGATATTTAATGCTAAATAGAGTGAAAAGTACATTTCCTTCTGGTAGTATAGTGGTGGTAGAAGTATTATTATAAGGGAAAATACCACAAAAATACTCTTTTACAAGTAAAAGTCCTACATTCAAGAAAAGCTTTAACAGCAAAATTGATTTAAAGGTCCCATATTATTCTCATTTTCAGGTTCATACTTGTATTTTGTGTTTCTACTAGAACATGTTTACATGCTGTAATGTTAAAAAAAACAACTTTATTTTCCTCATACTGTCGGCCTGAATAGGATCCTCTGTCTCACATATTAATCTGTGATATTTAATGCCAGAGTGAAAAGTATATTTCCTTCTAGGTAGTAGAATACAGTGGTGGAAGAAGTACTAATATAAGGGAAAAGTAGAAATACCACAAAAATACTCTTTTACAAGTAAAAGTCCTACATTCAAGAAACAGCAAAATTTAATTAAAGGTCCCATATCGTTCTCATTTTCAGGTTCATACTTGTATTTTGTGTTTCTACTAGAACATGTTTACATGCTGTAATGTTAAAAAAAAACGTTATTTTCCTTATACTGTCGGCCTGAATATGCCTGTATTCACCCTCTGTCTGAAACGCTCCGTTTTATTATTATTATTAAGTACATTTCCTTCTGGTAGTATAGCCTACAGTGGTGGAAGAAGTACTATTATAAAGGGTAAAGTAGCAATACCACAAACAATACTCTTTTACAAGTAAAAAGAAAGAGAGAAAGAAAAATATTAACAGTAAAATTTACTTTAAGGTCCCATATTATGCTAATTTTCAGGTTCATACTTGTATTTTGTGTTTCTACTAGAACATGTTTACATGCTGCAATGTTAAAAAAACAACTTTATTTTCCTCGTACTGTCGGCCTGAATAGGTTCCTCTGTCTGAAACGCTCCGTTTTAGCGCATTTCGACGGATTTGCAACAGGATTGCGTTGCTATAGGAAACAGCTTGGGTCCATGTTTACCTCCTGTCAGTTGATGACATTCACATACACTGCAACAGGAATAAACTGGGACACATTTAGAATGTTTATGTTTAGACTGCGTAAAGGGTCTAAATTTTCTATATTTGTGACATCACAAATGGACAGAAATCCTAACGGCTTGTTTCAAACGCTCTGTTTCTGAATACGGGATGTGTGTATTTCTCTGTGGATTGAGCATTTGATACTTTCACAGTATTTATATATCACTTAAACCTGCTTTATAATATAAAAGTCATAAAAAAATCTCACTTTTTTATAATATGTCCCCTTTAAAGTATTTAAAGGTCCCATATTGTAAAAAGTGAGATTTTCATGTCTTTTATATTATAAAGCAGGTTTAAGTGCTATTTAAACAAATATTATTGGTAGCAGCATTTTCATATTGATAGATCAATATATAGCACAGTATCATATGTTATAAGATCATCATATGTTTTGTTTGTAAAATCTTAATCTTTAACCCTATGAGACCCACAGTAGACCCGTGTTTGTCTATTTTTAGGCGGGTACAGGGAGGCCTTAGCGGGAGATAGCAGGTCAACAGTAGATGTCACATAGAAGTGGTGTACGTCATCTGAAAGCTGGGAACCTGAAGATTAATTTGAAATGCAACTCAGCACTGTGTCAAGTTGTATAAACATGAATTAATCAATTATTTAATTAATTAATTTAAATTAATTGTAAAAGTGTATAAGGGTGTAGAACATTTTGATAGAAAATAATAGAGCCATTCCCATGCTCTATTATGTGTCATACGTTGTTCTCAGCAACTTTGGGGTTGATACCATTTGTTACACAGATTTGGTGCTAAATTTTTACCGTTTTTTACCATTCAAGAATTGATAAAAATGATCAATAATCCCTCCAAAATACCACATTAAGACACCAAGACCTTGAGGAACACCATAGAAAAAGCCATGCTGTGATTTGGTATCAAAACATTTTGACATTTTGACATTTCTTCAGGAATTGCACTTAAACCCCCTTATTGTCCATCAAGTTTCATGAGGCTGTGATTATCCTAGAGGTCACCACAGGTCCTTTTATACAGTGAGGTCAAATTTCAATAAATGGTCTCACTACAATGAAATGGCTCCTATGGGGACTGACATCATCACACATGAATACAGTTGGGCTCACTGGATCCACAAGAGTCTCATCGTTACGGTAATACCCAATGTATGTAATTCAAAGACTGTTTAGGGACCCTAGTATGCAGAAATATTCAAATACACCATTTTAGAATAAGAGAAAATAACACATTTATACTGCATGAAAAATACTACATGGTTTTTGCCCCAAACTGCATGTGATTATCATAAAGTGGGCATGTCTGTAAAGGGGAGACTCCTGGGTACCCAGAGAACCCATCTTCATTCACATATCTTGAGGTCAGAGGTCAAGGGAGCCCTTTGAAAATGGCCATGCCAGTTTTTCATCACTAAAATTTAGCCTAACTTTGGAGCGTTATTTAGCCTCCTTACGAGCTAGCATGAAATGGTTGGTGGCAATGGATTCCTTGAGTTTCTCTAGTTTCATATGATATCTGTAGCTTCACTCTTACCCTAAAACTGAGCCTCTGAAAGACAGTAAAGTCAGTTTGGATCGCCCGCGGGTCTCAGGGGGTTAACTACCTCCAACTGTCAGATAATTACATTGCAATAAAAAGTACTAGTAACTAACTCGGGGCAGCTCTACTTCTTCTTCCTCTCATGTTGGACTGAGGGCAAGCTGGACGCTACAGTGACTCACTATCTCCTCTCGACGTACAAGTGGTATTATGAGACAGGATAGGCCGCGGCTAGCTGGTTAGCATGCTCATTTCAGTAGATATCTCTAACAGAATACATAGACGTCTTTGACCTAACGTCAACACTGTAACCTCTTCACATTTTTAAGCTAATAATCTGGCCATATATTACACATTGCACCTTTAAAGCACCAAAAGTAAAAGTACTCATTAAGCTTAATGGCCCATTACAGAATAATATATGTTATATTATTGGATTATAATAGTATTTAAATAGTATATAAAATTGTATTTAAGTAAATGTGACCAAAAAAAGAGAAAGGTTAGACTTGTATTAGTTTGGGTTGTACCAACAAGGATTCATTTAATCTAACTGATGACTCATCCCATCACAACTAATATATTTATAGATATGGAACAATGACTTCAGGAAATGACATTGGCTTGCCACATGTTTATTTTTCCTTTACAACCACTCAGTCTGAATTAATATCCTACTTTATATTGACTACTTGGAAACGCATGTCCCATCTTTTCCTAATCAATTTAACACATGTGAGTAAAATCAAAGTTTTCCAGACCTTTTTTACATCTACACAGACTGATATAACGTTGACTTCTGAATCAGTGTCTCATCTCATTGTGCTTTAATGATATATGTCCCTTATGGACTGACAAGTAGATGACACCTATGCAGATTTATGAGACTTACAGTGAAGACACCTATCTGTACAGTAACAGTCCTCTTTGTGCACACGACCGTTACGCTGACTTCTAAGAAGTGAAAGTGAAACTGCGTTATTTGTCATTTTGTCGAGCCCCATGGAAGTCCCCGAACTCCCCCAGAAATCAAAGGTTTGATGATTGCGGGTCAAAGGATGTACAGGTGTCAAGGTGACGGATACAATATACAAAGTTTGAACAGCACTTCAAGTCACAGTGAAACTACAGTTAGAGTGTCTACAGAATATATGAGTGTGAGGTAGTTAGGAGAGGGAAGGAAGGGATTTTAGCAAATTCTAACGAATACAGACCGCTGGCCTCCACCCACACCTCGCTGTGTTGTCACATCAGGAGGAAGAGGAAGGAATTAATTAAACCACATTAAACCACATTATTTTGAAATATAAACAAAGTTTTTGCTATGATATCACATTGCGGCGCTGCTACCATCGACAAGTGGTGGTCAAGTGCACCATCAGGTTGGCGTTCATGGTTTGAAGTGAAATGGTTCAACTTCAACTGAACTGTATAGCTAAGCTAGAGCTTGGAATCATGTTTACTTCCTGTCAGATGATATCATACAGGGACATACAATGCCTAACCTTAACTACTTGAGGTCAAAGCCTACACTTAACTATTTGATATCAATGCCTAACATTAACCATTCGAGATCAGTGCCTAGCCTTAACCGTTCGAGGTCAAAGCCGGCAAAACTAATGACCTACCTGTCAGCCTTAGCTGAACTTTGTATTTAGTACTAAATGACTCAAACCACTGGCGCACTTTACACTAACTTACAATATACATCCTATATACCACTTTATAGACTGCACACATGTACATATTACATTTATTTATTGTACATACTACATTTATTTATTGACGGACTGTACACACTATGTTCACCCATTCACTCTGTATCTTTTATATCTCTATTTATTGTTTTTATCATTTTTGTATACCTTTACCTCTCCTGTGTTTCACTCTGTTTGCTGATGTTGCTGCTTTGACACCTGAATTTCCCTCCGGGGATTAATAAAGGTTCATCTTATCTTATCTTATCTTATCTTAAATGGCAAATGTTAGAGGCTAAACTAAGATGGTGAACAAGGTAAACCTGAAGAAACAAATCAGCGTCACTCACAGATAAAGAGTCTGAGTCAGACGCTGATGACGGGTTATAGCTGAAACACGTTCGTTTGGTTGCCCAGAATAAACTATAAAATACTTTTTTATCTGTGATTTGTTTCTTCTGTTCTTACCAATACCTGGCAACCCGATACTGTTCAAGACTTGGAGACGTGCTCGCTGCTATTTTCCTTTTTTAAACATGGTAAACCTTACATATGCTTAGCATCAGGGCTGGTTAGATAGTTGGCCCAAATGAAACACTTGATTGGATTATAGTTATACATATTTGAGTTCCCCAAAACATATTTTAAGTGTTTTACTGAAAGAGAAAAGGAAAACAAAATGTTTATGTATTTTTTTTTTTTTTTACTGTGGTTCAAATTATGCTCTGAAATAGAGACACTGAAACACTGAAAGACGTGACGTGACCTGCCAATGTTGATGGGTGTACCGGTTCACGCGCGCAAACCGCAAAGTACACAATGTACTAACACAACAAACCACAGGAATTGTACTCTAGCTGATCTATTTTAATATACTTGGCAGCTAATAACAATTGTGGTTAGAACGCAATGTACAAGTTGTTCATTCTAATTACTTGTAATAACATGACGTTGTTATGCCCATTGTATCGTGAGTCACTCTACTCTCTGTGCTATTGTAAATCTCACAGGCTCACTGTACGTACCTAAAAGGTGAACGACAGAAATGTAAATGTTTAACATGTACTTTTTCTGACTGGAGGAATTTCACGTTTGGGGTTTGTTATCGCACGTGTACAAAATCAGCTGTGTTTTGAAAATCAGTGAATTATTAACTTTGGCCACTTTCTTTTTGGAAAAAAAAATATATACTGTACTGGGTTCCTGGAAAAAGACGTTTTCACAAGAAGACGATTATTAATAGAAATAGAGGGACAAATATCCCTTTGTCAGTCAGTTTGAAAAACACACGCACTCCTAACTTCAGTACAGAGTGAGGGTGTATTTATTTACCTGATCCAGCTGTCTGAACCTGAGTAGTTCACTCTTGGCAGGTCATCAAGACCTTTCAGTCATCGAAAGTATGTTAAGAGTTGAACATTGAGACACAGTTTTAAACAAAGTCACTGTTGGAAATTAGACGTATACACAATGTCCTTGGCCTGGTGCCAGGGTTACAATGTTTTCATGCTGAGTTCTCTCCTGAAAAAGACACGCTAACCTGGTTAAATAAAAAATTCTTCTCCAATTTCTTTAAAGGATAAGGCTGGTGATATAATGTATTTTTTTAGTCCGTATCTCAATACTTTCCTGTCTGTGGCTCTCAGCCTCAAGCTCGTTCTTATTAATTCTATTTGTGTTTTTTATTAAGTTATAAAAAGCACAAATAGAATGAATAAATAAAATTCAGTAAAACACCGTTTGCTTAACTGTTTTAAATGGGCTTTGTATTTCCTATTTATGTACAGAATATATTCCCTATTAAAAACATAAATCTTTAAAAACGACTCACAAATATATACTTTGATTTATAAAATAGGCCAATTCATTTCCTAAAACAGCTGCTCACTGTAGTTATTAGCCTTTTTTTTGTTTTTTACATCATCAGTATCGAGTATTTGTGTCAGCAGGACGGTGTATGTGGGAAGGACTCCAAACTAATTACTGCGCCCATGTTCTTTGAGTCGAAGGAACATGTCGTTTGGTGTGGCTAATTAAGGACAATAATAGGACAACAACAGAGCTCTATGGCACAGAGGAGGAAACGGACTGGGGTTGTTGATAATAAGAAAAATATAAACTTATTCTTTAACATCCAGTTTCTGAGATTTATCACTGAAGTTTACAGTTTCTGAGGCGACGGACAAACATTAAAGCAGAGAATCCAATTTTATTGAATAAAAACTGTATTACATACTGTTCATTCAGGGGAGATTGAGAACAATTGGCTTTAGACGTTGCTATATGTTCACACCAGAGAGCCTCCTATATATTGCCCGCCCATTCTGTACAGTATATCCCCCAGCTGGTCTGAGACTTCAGCCAAATCTCAGGCCTCAGGTTGTTCGTCTTAAACTGTATATGTTACATGTCACACAAAAAACCAAAACAACAAAGATGTGTATGTTGCTGCAATTTAGTATCTATCTATTCAGTTTATCTTGATTTTGGTGTGTTGAGTTTACATGAAAGTACTGTATTATCAATGACTTTGCATCAAGTCTACACTGGTAAGAATTTCCCAGTAAAATAACAGTAAAGAACTGGCAACTTTATGTTACTGTAAAATTAACATTATTATACTGTCGCTGAAATTTACAGCTTTGTACTGTTAATGAAAATACAGTTTGAACTGTTTTTTTTTATTAATTTCACAGTATTTTACAGTTAATTTACTGTTTAAAGATACATTATATAGCTGTTTTTCACCTTTCTTTTACATTATCTTACTGATTTGTTTTAATGCACTATTTAGGTTGTATTTTTTACATACATTTTAATAAATATTTTTTGCCTAGATGAATAGACTTAGCAGGTTACAGACATAGGAATAGTCACACTAAATACAAGTAAAGGCACTTGTTAGGAAAAAGGCTATAATAGACTTGTTGACACTTTTCCCAAAATGTGTGTCTCTAGCTGCTACAAGCACAGAATGCAAACCAGAACAACATGTGAGTGAAGAACAATAAAGCTAATTCACTGATTTTACAATCATGTACAATGTACAAGCCTCACATGTGCAGATCAGGTCTCAGAATTAAATAAATACTGCATGAAACTGTTACTGATGATACTTTAGACAGTTGATCAGCAGTAAAGTGCTGTTTTTTAAGAATGCATTATAGTTCAGTTAAAAAACGGCCCATGAGCGTAATTTAAAAGGTTTTCTTTTGTATTAACAGTAAAGCACTGTTTTTTAGCAATAACAGGTTAATACTGTTGAAATCCTGCTGTAAATTAACAGCAATTGTTTACTTAAACGGGTGCTCTGAGGAACAGATCATTTTTTAATTTCCTTCTCCTGAACTGATTATCTAACATCGAGTATCTCCAGTGATGCCACCTGGCAGGTCAGAGTGTTCCCTCTCTGAGTTACACACTTAAATCTGGTAAGTAACTGCTGTGTTTCCTCTCGTATTAATTATCATCATCATAGAGTACATTTCCTCCACTCCCAAATATGTAATTTCCTTGAGGCGGTGTTGACATGTACAGTACGCTGAGAGGAAGGTGTACATTCCTGTTGCTCCTTCTGATGAACGGCAAACAGTTCAATGTCTGATACTCTCTTCTATTTGTTTTGTGTACTGTGCAGGTTTTTTCCCACTAATTGTCTGCAGAGGACCCCAACTGATAAACCTAATGAAATGGTTTCTCTTTTTTGTGGCCGGTCAGAATGCATTTTTTTTTTTTTAATCTGCCTGCCTTTATAACGCCTACATGCTGGTTGATTTTTTTCCACTCACACCAATGTTCAAAAACTGTTGAGTCATAAAGAAAAGGGCATTTATTTGCCAACAGATTGAGATAAATACAGCTTTCTTTGGCCCTACATGATGCCAGAGAGGTGACATCACTTCATGGAAAATGTCACCCTGACATTAAATGTCATTGAGGCGTTCTCTGCAGCAAATCCAACACATTAACTAACACTGAGTGAAAGGGGGTCACGAAGAGGGATTATCATGACATGTGCTTTAAAACTGGAACACAGACTGAAGTGGTGCTGGTTGTTAACTGGTTACCAGTTATGTAGCTGAATTGGTAATCCTGCTTTCCAAGACAGACGGTCCCCCAAAGGTGACAGCTTGTATTGACTAAAATTGGGATCAATGAAGAAAAGGCAGTGACAATAGGGTTGGGAAATTATTCAGTATTATTATTTATTGAATTTCACTGGAATTGCAATCTGATAATCATTCAGTGATATTAAAGTTACAATCTTGAAGATCTCCGTTTGGTTCTCTTTGGCGGCACCTATGGCGAGAAGCGGTAATTGCAGGTGTGCTTTTTTGGATCTCACTTCCCAGAGATCCAAAGTGTTTGGAATTGCCGGGAATATCGCCGCAGACACCCAGTTCATAATACTGCAAAAGCGAGGGCTTTCATCAGTGGCCTATAGGCTCAATCACCATTATGTTACCTCATTCGGTGATAGACTTACCAGTAGACATTTATTTAAATGAAAATCTTCAAGATTATCAATTCAAGTAAAATTCTGTTGTCTGAACTAATGATAAAACTGTACAAGATAATAATATATGGAAGCTTTTAACATGTGCAAGAATAACAATGGAACAGAGTTTAAAGGGACAGTGTGTAGGATTTGGCTGCATCTAGTGGTGTGGTTGCAGATTGCAACCAACGGAATAACCCTCACGCTAGCTCAATTCAATTCAATTCAATTCAATTTAATTTAATTTTGTATAGCGTCAAATCACAACAGAAGTTATCTCAAGACGCTTTATATATAGAGCAGGTCTTCCTTCCTTCCAGCACTCCTTCCTTTCCAAGACTTTGATAACGCGAGCCGACAAGTCCAAAATCGTGGTAACGCCGTTCCCTTCGCTCAGTGGCCATCCTTACCATAATAATACTACTTTAGGAGCAACGGATGTCAGACGGCGTCTGACGGTACCACGGTTTTGCACTCTGCGGCTCACGTTACCACAGTTTCACAAGTGTATCGGAGAACGGTGGCCTTTATGTAACATACGAACACTAACGGCGCTCTCTAGAGCCAGTGTTTGGTTTGTCCGTTCTGGGCTACTGTAGAAACATGGCGGACTCCGTGAAGAAGACCCACTCCCTATGTAGATATGAAGGCCTCATTCTAAGCTAACGAAAACACGTTTCTTAGTTTCAGGTGATTATACGCTAATGAAAACATAGTTATGAATATTATATTCCATTTCTGCTAATAGATCCCCTGAAATGCTACACACTGGTCCTTTAAATGCACTGAACATTTGTTTGATAAAATGTCTTAATCATATCTGCCACACTGTCACAACTGTTTCCCTGCAAACGGCTTAGTAGTGTTTGCAGTAGTTTGTTTTTCTTAAACAGCACTATTTATATTTATTTGGCAGATATTTTGACTTTAATATGATGCAATAAGACTTCTTGAACCAGTCAAGCACCAGATGTGGCAGCGGCAGCAAGAAGACAAACAAAAAGTCAAAAGATGTCATCACTTGCCTATAAATTGTTAAATAGGGGTGTTAAAGTAAGGAGACACTATATTAACATTTAATAAATGGTTTATAATGCAATATAATGTAGTTGAAAGGATACAAGGACATTTTTTAAATGTTTAAAAATGTTCTTTTCTCCTTACAACTACATATGTAATGTGCAGTATTCGTCAACAGTTATAACTTCTCCTATTTTATATTATTACAGGTGTGTTTTTACTACATTGTCATTCATTATCTGTTCCTACAGCAGCCACGTCGTATGGGAGTTATACAGTCATTGTTGACGAATACATTAATAAACATTTAAGACTAATAAGTGTTTACATACTGCTTATGAATGCTAAATAGGGAGGGTTAAAGTAATATGGTCACAGTACAACTTCTAATCTTCATCCAAGTGTTACATAAGTGATTACTGGCAATGATCCACCCTTTAATTAACAATGTGAAACAAAAAAAAAAAGAGGCAGACCAGACTTCCTTTCCATTGTGTTCCTTTATTACCATATTTGTGGAGATAACTTAATCAGGAAGCAAAAAATATACCAGACAATAAAGTACTAAAAATCTGAGATAGAAATAACCCCCCAACACAAACCACCCGGAACCCCCCACTCCGCCTCCTCCTCCTCCTCCTCTTCCTCCCCCCACCGGCGTCCTCTGTGGGTTTATGTGGCGTATCGCTTCGTCCACTGTTTGGCTGTTCGGTCATGTTCCGCTCTGTTAGTCGTGTACTGGGTGGCGATGTTTCCCACCAGGGGGTCGGCTGAACGGAAAAATAGGTGTCAAGTTAAGTTTGTCCGCACAAAGAAAAATAATAAAACACAGACAAAGAGAGGAAGACGACACTAAAGGGCATATAAATATCTCAATGTGTCTCATAACGTTTACATTTTGTACATTTCTCTTTAATAAAAACAAGAACGTTTTTTAGGTGCATAGCAAAAACGAGTAATAGATTTCGTCCCATTAACCCCCTGAGACCCGCTTGCGATCCCGACCGACTTTACTGTCTTTCAGAGGCTGTAGCAGGTTCAGTTTTAGAGCTAGAGTGAAGGTATATGAAACTAGAAAATCTAAGGAATCCATTAGTAACAAGCTTGGTGACAGGGAGGTGAGGAGGCTAAATGACGCTCCAGAGGTAGGCTACATTTTGGCAAGGTAAAAACTGTGACGGACATTTTCAAAGGGGTCCCTTGACCTCTGACCTCGAGATATGTGAATGAAAATGGGTTCTATGTGTACCCACGAGTCTCCCCTTTAGTGACGTGCCCACTTTATGATAATCACATTACCTAGTGCATTCAGAGGATGGATGGCTTCCCTAGTTAGATGGACAATAAGGGGGTTTCTGAGCAGTTTCCAGAACAGAAGTGCTTGCCATCCAATCACCGAAAAATGCAATTCTTGCAGAAATGTTTGATATCAAATCACAGCATGGCTTTTTCTATTGTGTTCCTCAAGGTCTTGGTCACTTAATGTGGTATTTGGGAGGGATTATTATTGTTATCTCGAGTGGTAAAAAATGGTAAGATTTAGCACCAAATCTGTGTAACAAATGGTATCAACCCAAAAATTGTTGCATCAACTTATGAGACATAATAGAGCATGGGGATGGCCCTCATATATTTCCATCATCACGTCCTAAACCCTTATACACTTTTACAATTTATTTTAATTAATTAATTATTAATTAATTAATGTTTATTTCTGATTTGTGACTGGAACAACTTGACACAAGTGCTGAGCTGCATCTCAAATTAATCTTCAGGTTCCCAGCTTTCAGATGATGTACACCACTTCTATGTGAAATCTACTGTTGACCTGCTATCTCCTCCTAAAGACCCCCTGTACCCCCCTAAAAAAGACAAAAAAAACAGGTCTATTGAGGGTTAATGTCTTGAAATTTTAGTACCTATTCCACTACCTCAACTTACCTGTTTCAAAATCTTTAAAGAATGCCTTTTAGGGATTGGAAAGGTTGTTTTTTTTGTACATTATAGAGTAAAATCTTTTTGACAGGACTGTCTGATTCTATTGATGCACAATCTTTTAATAAATCAGCACTCAGACGTCAGAATAAATGATGTCTTTTTTCCGCACCATATTAACTTTTAAAAAAAACTCCCTCTCTGCTTTCACTCTTACGAGCAACGTACAACACGAAAATAGAATAGGATGTCCAGATGACGTTTGGTTTCCTGTCAAGGTGGCAGCGCTGACAGAATTTACCAGCATTTTCACACACACACACACGATGTTTCAGATTTCTGTTGTTTTGCAAAACCATGGAGCTGAATCTGTTTAGGCAGCATTTTATGAGCCTGAAAAGTGATTGAAAACACATTCTGAAAAGGGAACGCATGTCCACCTACGGACATTTATACTTGATGTGGCACACTGCGAGAAGTAGAGCGGAAATCAGCAAGATTTGAAGAACGCCATGCAGCGAGATTAAAACAAAATTAAAAAAAGCTTCCCTTTAGAACATGAAACTATGAAACTATAACCACTATGTTAGCTGCTTTTTGCAGCATGCCGAACACACAAAATATAACTGTGAACTAGTCCACCTCAGATGCTTAACAACTCATCAGCCTGCTGTTTCAATAGAGCTGAGGGAATTTCCCCTGCGATAATAATAATTGGCGCAATATACGGTATTATTGCCTTTTTTTTTGCAAATTACTTCATTTATCCTGATTTTAGTGTTATATAAATAAGCTTTATTGTTAGGCTATTATTAGGTATATTATTGTTTTTTAAATGACAAAGATGACAGAGTTTTAAAACTAATGAAATACTTATATTATTAAATGCAGAACACAGAAGGGCAACGAGGCGCAGCGTTTTTCTCAGCTGAGATGCTTTGGTTGCATCTGGTTGCTATGATACGGAATATCCACAGAAGTAAAAAAAAAGAGTTTAAGAGTACTTGCTCTGGATGAAGGGAAGGCTGAAGCACGTAGGGAGAGAGGATAATGTGTATTAATGTCTCCTCCATTGTTGTTTTTGTTTAGCACCGTTACCCTTCTCCATTGTGATTGGACGACAGGGTAAAAAAGGGACAGGGACGAGCGCGGCGTTTTACCCAAAGCAGACCATTTTTCAACTATCAGAGCTCGGCGCTGAATAGATGCTCAGCACCTCGTCACACTGCTGGCATTTGTAGCATAGTGTTAGTATGCGGCGCTCCGTGAACATCGCAGTTGTGGCGGTTGTTTGCCATCCCCTGTGGTTGGCTTGTCAATATTGTGGTTATTGCGACAGCCCTAGATGTTTCAAAACGATTCAGCAGTTCGATCAGTGTGATGGTGCTCTGACTACCGAGCCGTCATTGATGTCTTACCTGGGTTACAGTCTGTGAGCAGGGAGCAGATGGACAGCAGCACCTTGGAGATGGTGAGCGCGGGGCTCCAGTTGTCCTTCAGGATGTCCAGACAGATCACCCCCTGACTGTTGATGTTGCAGTGATAGATCCTCGTACGAAAAGTTACCTGCAGACACACAAACAGTGCCGTTCACAGTCAGGGTGCGAAAACATTCCCTACTTTTGTTTATCCACACATTTCACCACAACAAATACTCTTAAAACAATCAACGATCCCAAAAAACAAAAGTCTGATATGATGTGTAATGTTACATATTGGTGCAGTATTACGTACTTGGCTGTCATGTTTGTTTGCAAGCTTTACATATACACATTTCCTACACTCTTATAGAAGAAATTTGATGATTAAAGTAGTCAAATATACACACAATTTTGGATATTGTAAGCACCAATACTCAACACTACAATATCGGTAGAGGTATTTTGTCAAAAATATTGTGATATTTAATTTTCTCCATATCGCCCAGCTCTACACACAACTAAAAAAAGGTTTTTAGAAACTTTTAAAACATTTTTATACTATATCTACTATATTAAATAGTTATACTATCGTTTCTAAAGATGACATAAAGACTTAACTGTAGTTGAATCATACAGAGACACTAAACTAAACGTAGAAATGCTTAGTGGAGCAGTGACTGCAGGTTTGATGCTGAAGGTCTATCTTTTATCTGCAGGACATGAAAGCCCTCTAGTGGTTGAAAAGAGGTACTTCTACTGTATGAATAGATAGGAAACGCTGTCTGCCGTTACTTCTGCTTTCACAAAAATATTACTAAGAACTAGCAACTTCTCATTAAGTCAGCAGTGAAAGCATGTGGTTTTATTTACTGTA
>CAKALU010051974.1:0-11670 GCA_916700995.1 Hozukius guyotensis | reverse complement strand
AAAAAAAAAAAAAAAAAAAAATAGCATATGCACAAAATATTCTTTTTTGTTGCCAGACTACTTTCCCAGACACATTCTTGTCATGCAAAACATTTTCTGTCCAATTCCAGACTCAGATTTCAGAAAGACACCTGAAAAACACCCCAAAAAAGACGCACCAAGAAAAAAACGCACCAAAAAACAATAATAATATCTCTGGAAAGAAGCGCACAGTTCCATCCACAACAAGCTTTGTCTGGAGTTGTTTGAACAGTAGAGAGACTGGTTCAACCAACGCTGCCCGCAAAAAAAAACACTCCTACGCAAACATCATCATCATCACCATCATCAGCCTCGGCAGCAGCAGCAGCAGCATGTGTGTTGGAGGAGGAGGAGGAGGAGGAGGAGGAGAATAGAGGATGAGAGAAAATCTCGACATCTCCATTTCAACAACCAGCTTCCCACCGTCCAGAGGGGGGTCGAGGTCAGAGATTTGTTGTAGTGCTGTTGCTCCAAAGTCAAATGGACGCTTGGCTTTTTTTCTTCCTCTTCCTCTTCTTCTTTCTACCAATCTATTTATCTATCTCCTCCCTCCCTCCAGTGCGCTCCTCTCTTTGCGCCCCATGTTTTGGAGGAAAAAGAAAGCAAGCCGGTCCAGTCTGCTCTTGCTCGCTCCAGGGCTACAAAGTGTCTGCAGCTGGTTTGCTCCCAGAGAATACAGGCTGCTGCTGTAGATTTATATATTTGCTGGATTTCCGTTTCTTCTTTTGCTGATTCCTGCAGAGCAACGTCTTAAAATGCGCTTTGAATTCAGAGGTGGCTCCTATTTAGTGCCTTGCACACCCAGCGAGGAGTGGATGCAGCCTGGAGTGTGCAGCATGCAGCCTGAGAGATGGCGCTTTAGTCACAGGCTCAGATTGGCTGTGGGGTGCTAGTAGAGAGATGGAGAGGAGGAGGAGGAGAAGAGGAGAGGAGGAGGAGGGACAAGATGCTGGATGAAGTCCCCTTTGACTTCCAAGCAGAAGTCTGTGAGCTGTGTTGGGACTTAAAGGCATTCAATGGTGCTGGGTTTTTAGTAGCTAGAAATTTCCATTACATCAAAAAAATCGTAAGAATCCACACAGTCTTTCTACACTGAATATATAAAATGACTTGCATCAAAAAGTCACCATCACAAGTCTGGAGAAATAACAGAAAAAAAAGTGCAAGAGGGAAAAAACTCTGCAAATGTACAAGCAGCAACCATCACACAAATCGGAGAGATCTCTGTGTTCTTCTAAGCTGGTGCAGCGGATTCATTAAAGCTTCAATAGGCAGACATTTCCTGGCATCATTGGACAAAAAAAATCTATAATAACCTTTCAGCATATTGTAATTCAAGTGCTCTGAAAGAAAACTCTGCACCTCCTCATGGCTCTGTTTTCAGGCTTTAGAAAATCTAGCGCCGTGACGGGAGACTTTGGCCAATCACAGGTCATTTCAGAGAGAGAGAGCGTTGCTATTGAGTGTTCCTATTGGCTGTGCTCTCTGGCTGGTCGGCGGTGCTTGGTATTTCCTCGACAGATCTCAACATGGCTGCCGGTGTCACTAACTTTCCTCATTTTACAGCTAAACGGTACACTACGAGATGTTTCTGAGAACGTTTGAGGTGAGAAATAGGCATTACAGTAACAGAATATTGATTCATATTTGATCAGCGATGCCTATCTTGACCGTTTGATCAGAGTTCGCAAGTGATTGACAGCTGCTCAGAGACGGCAAGGCTCCAGCTCGGCACGGATTGGTTCTTTTCCTCCAGTCTGTGAAATAGGATATAGCGACTGTTTTATAAAAATAACTTTTTTTAAATCATATTTGTTCCAATCTCGCCTATACTGCTGCTTTAAGAGCTCTGAGCCACAAAGTCTTACACAAGCACATCTACGCTGAATATAAAATTACTTGCATTAAAAAAGTCCCCATCATAAGTCTGGAGAAGTAACAGAAAAAGTATAAGAGGGATCCTCAGACAAACATCACACAAATCTGAGAGATCTCTGTGTTCTCCTATTACACTGGAAACCAGAAGCTGGTGCAGCAGATTCATTAAGCTTCCCACTTACAGTTGCTGCAGTTAATCAGCCAAGCTATATGCATAATGTGACAGCCGACTCTATAAAGATAATTAAAATATTACACCTGTCCTCTCTGCCCAAGGTTCAGCCAAGGTGGAAAAACAAACTGTCCCTCTGTCTGGAACAAAAAGTCCATTAAGACGACAGACACAACTGGATCATTTTCCCCTCTCTGTGCCTCCCTCTGCCTTTTGTCCTTTTCCTCCGTCTTTGTTTCAGGACATATTAGGAATCCATCCATGGATGTGAATGTGTTTCTTAACTCCCTTTCATGTGATTCATGTGCCTCTCTTTGTGCCACAGTATTCTCCTCTTGTCAACCTCTGAACATGAACTGTTCAACTACGTTTTTCTTCCTCTATCCCTCTCTCTTTTTTCTCCTCTCCGACTCTTCACTCATCGTTTCCCCTAATTACCCAATCCACCTCGCCTCTCCCATTCAGATCAGACGAGGGGCAGTTTGAGGCGACGTTAAAGAGTAGCGGTGTGAGTTTTTATTGCATTCATTATTCAAACTCACAGAAGTGGAGATTAGTGCACTTTGAGAGTGCGCGGCGTTGAAATATTCATATAAGGAGAGAATGAGATGGTTGGATTTGTCATGTTGAGGTGAATTCTGCTTTTATACATTCCTCTCTCCCTCTCTTTCTCTCTCTCTGTGTGTGTGTGTACATGCATGCAGGGTGAGGTGTGTCAGAGTGGCTAAGAGGCACCTCATAAAATTCAAATAAAAGTAATGGGAGAATTTAAATTAAGCTTTCATTGTATCATCAATGAACAGGCGTGTACACAATAACATCAACCACTGCAATTGAGCACAATCTTTTTTGTTAAAGCTGGTTTACCAAACAGGTAAAGTGGACAACTGTCCTGGCGCCCCAGACCAAGTTAACTACAATGATGTAGAATGGTTTTGGTGGTTTGCAAACTTGTAAGGAATTTTCACCACTTAAGTTGAGACTATGCAACTTTACAAAGAAAAAACAACACTATTTGTTTTGTAGAAATGTTGAATTCATAAGCAACACAACACACCCTTGCTCAGTTCAATACACTCAAAGAAACATGTTTTCCCTTTGTCCTGAAATGGTCCTAAATTTATACTAGTAGAGTACTTCCGGTAACACTTAATTTTACAGGTCCGCAAAATGTCATTAGCAAGTAACCTATTTGAAATTTCTTTGGAATTACTGCCAAATTACCCCAATATTTACCTCACAATTTTCGAAAATTACATTATTCTAAACATTATTTAATAATTATATGCTAAAATAGCATATAATGAGCCCTGTGCGCTGCTCTTCATCGGAGGTGGAAAACCAACACTTTTTAAAGAAATTTCAAATAAGTTATTTGCTAATTATTATCTATTTATCAGCAGACATGGAAATAAAGCATATAAATCAACTTTGTATTTATTTTCCTGGAAATGTATTAAATAAATTACCAGCTCTTGGGAAATAGCGGAACATAATTATTAAATAATGTTTATAATAAAGTAATTTTCGATACATTTTACTTGCCATGATAAATAGGTTACTTGCCAATTACCACCTAATTACCATGAAATTTGCGGACCTGTAAAATGAAGTGTTACCGTACTTCCTTGTTTATGAATGAAGCGGTACACGAGTTGAAGCCGTTGAAGCAGCGACGCTGTGTGTATGTTTTACCAATCAGCGACGATCATCCCTGCAAACTCCACCCCGAAAGTACTACCCCCCAAACAGGGCCTTTTTTGGGGGGGTAAAAAGGCCCCGTAAAAATGTCTCTGGAACTTAATTTAGACCCTGGTCCCTGTGGTTGTTCTGGGGGAAAGTTTGTGTAGTGGAAACGGAGCTACTGTTACAGCCTTATTTGGTCCGTATTATGGTGACTAACATTACCAAACTTTATATAGATATTGCTGTGTAACCTGCTGACTTTATACTTCTTGTGATTCTGTTACATTACATTTTAACATTTACCATTTTACCTGTAATTACCACTTGTGGCCACGATGCAGATGTTACATAGGCCTCAACCTAAGACAGATTCTGTATTACTACCCAACAGTGCTGCATATGGGTCCTGCCAAAAACCAGTTTTAAGACCTTTTACTATAAAAGTTGCATGCTGCATATTTCAAAGCTTTGTGTAGTTGAATTAC
This sequence comes from Hozukius guyotensis, assembly GCA_916700995.1. NCBI lineage: Eukaryota > Metazoa > Chordata > Actinopteri > Perciformes > Sebastidae > Hozukius > Hozukius guyotensis. The sequence continues at coordinate 7,428 of CAKALU010051974.1, read as the reverse complement.
TGCAAACTATAACTGGTGCTGTTGGTCTCTGCATCTCTGGGCATATAATGAGAGAAATGGGGGCGAGGCTCTCAATAGGAACCCTTGTGCCTCCTATAACAGTTTAATCCAACCATGCTGTTTGTGAAGCTTGTTTGAGACTTTATCAGAAATTATTGAAGCTGCAGTTTCTGGTGTTCCTTTGTAATGTTGCATTATATTGAAAGGTGTTACTGTAATGTTATTTTGTCCCACTTCTGTGTAAATAAATAGACAATGTACGGTATTTAGCAAACCTGAAAACAAATACAATCCTATAAATTAATACAAAAGATCTCTAAAACTGTCAATGTATCTCTGATGCAGCTTCTGTAAAAGGTGAACATGTTGCAGGACTATTAGACAATATTGCTTTATATTAGGCTGTACATGTAATCTAATGCAATCAGACCCTAAATGCAATGCAAATCATGCATAAGAGAAAACATAAATCTATGTTCATAAGCTATGGATCATTTGTCGCATAAATTCCTAATTATTTTAGTATCTGTGTGTCCATGCATGCAGCTTCTCCCAAACTGAAAGCAAAGCATGATGGGAAAGTTTGGGGGGCAATATCTGGATTGTTCTAGGCAGGATAATGTCAGATAGACCCCCAGGCTTTTTTGCATAAACACACACACACACACAAACAGACATGATTACACAAAGAACCATCATTTTCTCCCTAAATCTGTTCTTCCCCACCCATCCCCCGTTCTTTCCCCCCCTCTTTCTCCGTCGTTCCCTCCGGATCACAGTCGACTTTACAGCGTTTATGTTTGCTGATACATCACGTAGCGGTGTGCAAGTAAGAGAAATGAGACGGCAGGAAGCAGAGTGAGAGAGGGTGATCAGCAGTAATAGAGAGAGCAGTGCGACAGAGGAGAGACAGACCGGTAAAGAGATAGAAGTGCGCTGGTGTAAAAGATAGACACATAGAGAGAAAGAGAAGACATGAAGGCCAGAGACACACACATCAGTGCCTCAGGGACTAACAGTCTTTATTACATTAACCAACACAATATCAGTCTGTGCCTCTCTGTTCTGCTCTCTCCGTTTTTCTGCTCGGATCCAAACCTTTTCCTTTACGGAAAATGGATTAAATGGTTTGACGTCATGTACGAAATTTAATCCAACACACATTCACCCTACAGCACATTGGATGACGAACTTTCCCTGGAATTCACAGGAACTTGAAATGTATTGAATCGTCCCTACATGACATGGAAAAAGATGTGATGAACTACAAAGAAGGTCGCATCTACTACAAACTCTCCATCCATCCATCCCGTATCCCTATCCCTATTAATTTAAAGAGTGAAAACACTAGGCCTCTCTGGCTGAAAGCCTGTTCACGTGGGTGTGGTTGGCCCCTGTAACCACACCCAACAGTGATGTCACAGGGTACTGGAGTACACCTGTACATCACTTCAGCAAAGTGAGAGGTTGAACCACTGGAGGATAGCAAAAACAAGATTTTCAGGTGTGTTAAGTTACTCTTTAAAGGGGACATATCATGAAAAACTCACTTTCAGGGTTTGTGCACATACATTTGGGTATCTGGAGTGCCTACCAGCCCACAAACTGTGAAATAAAACAACCCAGTCAGTTTTTTGTGGGCTGCCTAGATCACAAAACATGTGATTCAACAAGCCGTTCAGATTCGGCTCCCCTTCCTATGTCACAAGCAGGCTCATTAGAATATATCGCCCACAGCTTGAGAACTACCTTTGCAAAGGTGCTCCATATTTTTGTCTCAAGCCAATCAGAGCAGACTGGGCTTTTTTCGGGAGGGGGTCTTAAAGAGACATGGGCCCAATACCACACTCACAGACTTTAAGGCGTGTTCCTGCAAAGTCTGCGAGGGTTTAGGTGCTGTCCCACTGTCAAATCGTCAAGTGCATGAGGGCTCTCTCGCAGACATTTAGAGCCCTTTATGAACACTTTCCGTAAATCCGTATTTCTTCAGACTTTGCCTGAGGGAATTACCCACAGTTCATAGCATTGTGATGTTAAACACAGGGTTACCACGGTTACCCGGGGAAGCCCGGAGGAGCCCGGAGGTGTAAAGGTAAACCAGGAGGACGGCACATGAATGCTCAGCCAGGCATATTAAATTTACACAGAAAACATTAAGGATTTAAGATGGTAAATAAACAACACATGAAATCAGAGTAATGCAAGCATTAGACTATACTACCCACCTGGTTTATTCATCAACCAGTTCTTTTAATTTTGCTTAATGAAGTTTGTCAAAAACAAGTAAATTGATTTTTTTGACAGGTACCTCTATAGTCTCGTAGGGCAACAGCCTGGAAGACGTTGTGGAAAACATCCAAATCGACAGTAAAAAATGTGGAATAAAAACCCACAATTGGTGTTGTCAAGGTAACGTGACATGTCGCCGCAAAGTGCTGTCCCATTCATATTTAGACCATTTCAAGCCCTTGCAACCTCTCTTACTCAACCGTCCACTGTGGGACTAATAAAGGAATATCTTATCTTATCTTATCTTATTTACCAGGTGACGTCAGTCAAGTCACTGAGGGTTCAGGACTTAAGGCCTTAGGGGGGACATTGGGATTTGGCCAGGTGCTAAAACAGAGCGTTTCAGACAGAGGGTGAATACAGGTATATTCAGACAGACAGTATAAGAAAAATAATGTGTTTTTTGAACATTAAAGCATGTAAACATGTTCTAGTAGAAACCCAAAATACAAGTATGAATCTAAAAATGAGCATGATATGTCCCCTTTAAAGAGTAATTAAACACATTTTTGAGCTGTTAACCCATAATGTATCTGTAACCAATACCAACGCCAGACAGGAACCTATTGGCTGTTTCCATGACACAAATCACAATCTTCTTGTTACTTTCTTTAGGTTTTCATTCCAGCCACCACCTACTGATAGCACTCCTTTAAGGAGAGAGAAAGAACATATAAGTGAAATCACTCGGAATAGGCCTATTATTTCACTGCAGACATTTTCACTTGTAGGAGAAACACAGGTGTTACTAATAACATTAATAAAAGCTCTGTTTGATTCAAGAGTCTCATTAATAAGTCACAAGAGAGTGACAGTGAGCCAGCATGCACGATACCAGGAGCCTGAAACTGAAGCAGCTAAATGGAATTCAGCCATCATTGATTTTCTTTTTTTATTTCAAATATCATCTGTGAGAAAGGCCCGTTAAAACCTGCAGGGTGTTGAACAACCCCCCCCCCCCCTATATATTATACATATAGATTTTTTTTTTTATATGATGGTTTTATTCCGCTTAGTTATTTGTTTTTTATTGTCTGCTTTATGTAAAGCACTCTGTGACATTGGTTTCGAGAAGTGCTACCGTATACAAATAAACTGTCATAATCAGATACACTGTACATGGAAAATTCGATCAATAGTCCGTATCATAGCCCTTAATGTTGGTTTTCATTCTTTCAGACATTTTAAACTTTACTTAATTTTCTACAGTTTTTTTCTTTGACTGTGTTGTTTTGCTGTAATTCCTGATTTTGTGTAATGTCAAGCTCCCTGCTTGTAATCCTTTATATGCTGTATTGATTCTCAAATGTGTGTAGAAGTCGGGGACGGGCCAAAGAGCACAAGCGCACACACTTTTCTACAGGGGCTTTACTAACCTTTTAAACCAAGCCCTGAATGTGTCCGTCTTGTGTTTGAAACCCATAATTGACACTTTGATTAGGTCTTCTGCAGCCTTAGGCGGTGGCTTAAGGAAAGGGCCTAATGCATTGATGCCTTGTTTACGCCTCCACAAGTGCTTCCTGCCCCTTAAACCTGCTTTGAATCAAACACTCAACAAGCCAGGTGAGAGCTATAGGGCGTGCAATACTTTCTGTCAGGAAATGTTCAAGAAAATGTATGATACATGCTCGCCAAAGCAAAAAAAAAAAAAAAGAGACAGAGATGGAGCGAGCAATAAAGTTTAAGCAGATTGTCGTTGATAATGTCCATGGTTGAATTTGGATCAATTAGGGGCGGGCAGATGTGCAGAATCATGGTTGACCCCAGGGCTTAAAGGATACAATCCAATTTTCCTCAACAAATGTAATACCATTAGGGTGGATAAAAACAGACAACTCACAAGGGAGGAGTCTCTTAAAAACCAGGGAGGGGGATGAGACGGAGAGAGACAGAGCAGTTGTTCAGAGGAACGAGACAATACCCACAAGGGCTTGGAAACAGAGAAACCTAAAGACTGGAAAGTTTAGAGAGACTCAAAAGACAAGTCAAACTTTTCAGAAAATGAGGGCCTGAGAGGATAGAAAACATGGGAAGAAAAGAATAAACAACCTCACCTGACCACTGCGAGGGAGATACTGTGGGTCCACTGTGGCCAGAAAGGAGAGTAGAGCTGAAAAAAGGCAAACAAAACCATTAGAACTCGTACAGAACTACAGCATTGTGACGACAGCGCTGCAGAAACAACTTTCTGGATTGAACTCCACATCAACTCTGGCTGAAGAGACTGAAGACTGAAAGATAAGAAAGAAGAAAATTTGCTACCACACTGACTCCAATTGAGACCCATCATTTAGGCTATGAGAATCTGCAATAAGAACCTTCGCCTTCAAGACATCACCATCATGTACTTCACCGCCCTGGCTGCTCTAATGGTCATCTTGGTGGCTTCGTATCAGGCACCCACCGATGCCATCGAAGTGTCCAGTCTCAAATCGAACCCCTCCAGCCCTCTCCCACCTCTCCCCATGCCCTTCCGCGTGCCCCTCGACCCACGCAAGGACCTCCAGCTGGCCTGGAACATCAGCTACGCCAACCAGGAGATTTACATGGAGCTGAGGGTCGCCGACATCAAACACGGAGTGGTCCTAGGGATGTCTGACCGCGGGGAGCTGACCAACGCTGACCTGGTGGTGCTGTGGGACTCTGGAGCTAATAGCTACTTTGGGGTAAGTTGGAATTTTGAAAGTTATTGAATTTAAAAAGTGGAGTTAAATCTATAAAAAGCTCAGAATTGGCTCTAAAAAGGTGTGAATATCAAGCAGGTTTCTACACAGGGTGTAAAATCAAATCATTTTACAGTCTTTCTCACTTGTCAGATTCATAAATGCACGGGGATTACATGAAAGTCCTTAAGGAGTGGAGGTTTCCCTCATCCGTCTGTGGCCCCCGAGGCATGAGATTGGTGTTTTTTGCACGAGGAGCCAGAGGACGGCTTGCTTCATGATCACATAGTCACAAAGGATGTTATCGGCCCCTGCTAATTGGAAATCACTCACACTGCACTAACAGCTGAAGTTCATTGGGGAATCATTAGCGCATATTAGCATATCAAAATTGAATCCTGTGCTGATTAAGATGTGTAAAACGCCTCATTTTCATTTTGCCACACACAATCTTTGCACGATTTTTTTTCACACCTGAAATGTCCTGATAATTTTTTTCTGAAAAACAATTTATCTTGCTATAAAAAATCCTATTTACCTTCCTTTTCATTTGCATTTTGTCCATAGGTTTTATGTAGGAAATATTAATGAGAAACAGTAAGCTGGGTGAATAGTAAATGCAGCTAAAAATGATCCAGTCCTTGGAAAAACCTGTTCTACTTTATCTGTGTCACATTATTAATATAAGAAATGAAACTCTACCAACTTCTGATTGGTTGGTGAATGCATAATGTACGTTCAGACCTCATGGTGGTATGGCGAAAGAGATCTGCAAATAAGGGTTAATTTCAGGTCATAAGTTAAGTGCAGGGCAGCTTCTTCAGTACAACTCGTTCTTCTTTAATGGCCGCTAAAATTTTACATATCACTCTCTTTCCTTGATCCCTGTGAATCCCAGTAAATTATGATGTTAATCTACTAAATAAATCTAATTTTACATTAACTGCAATACCAACTCAGAAATTGGCTAGCCTAGTGTAAAACAAAAAGAAAAAAAAATGTTAATGAGTTAAAAAGTTATAAAAGTCCCAGTGCTGGGGCCTGCAGATTTCTTCTTATTTTGACCAACTATTACCACTTTTTTTTAATGTTCAACCATAACATCCAAAACTAAGATTACTGTTTGCCATTACTTGTTTTTGAGAATGAAATATTTGCTTCTCATCCATCTGTCATCAAGGTAATGGATAATGGAGTGGAAAAATGTATTACTATTTCGTTAAAGGGGACATATCATGCTCATTTTCAGGTTCATACTTGTATTTTGGGTTTCTGCTAGAACATGTTTACATGCTTTAATGTTCAAAAAACATATTATTTTTTTAATACTGTGTGTCTGAATATATCTGTATTCAGCCTCTGTCTGAAACGCTCCGTTTTAGCGCCTGTCTCTTTAAGATCGCCTCCCGAAAAAGCCAAGTCTGCTCTGAGTGGCTTGCGAGAAAAATACGGCTCACCTTTGCAAAGGTAGTTCTCAAGCCGTAGGCGATATATTCTAATGAGCCTGTATGTGACATAGGAAGGGGAGACGAATCTGAATAGGCCCTTTTCACAGCAGCCATTTTGACATGGAATAGCATGGTAAACACAGGTGATCAAATTAATTATGGTCCAGTTCTATTTAGCGTCACAGCCATTCCAGTGAGCCAGCATGCACAATACCAGGGTCCTGGTACACCTAAATGGAACAGGGACATAATTAATGTTATTGATTACAACAGTGTTTACCCCGCAATGTCAAAATGGCTGCTGTGAAAAACGGCCTATGGTTTGTTGAATCAAATGTTTTCTGATCCAGGCAGCCCACAAAAAACTGACTGGGTTGTCTTATTTCAGTTTGTGGGTTGGTAGGCACTCCAGATGCCCAAATGTATGTGCATAAGCACTGAAAAAGTGAGTTTTTCATGATATGTCGCCTTTAATGCCGATTGCTATCCATGGGATAAAAATGGGCATTTTTTACTCCATTAAAATGTGAAGCTTTATTGACTTATTCAGCAGAGACAAAACAGAACGGAAATAAAGAAATCTCTGCTGTGAATCGCATGTTGTGATTAGATCTGAGACCAGAGGGAGCATGCAGGACTCCAGAGGCGCTGCTCTATTGGGTGGTGCACATTGTAGTTTCAGGATGGGAGTGACACATACTTGTGTCTCATAAGTCCATGAGCAGTCTGTCCCACTATGCCAGCACATTTATTCCATATGTTTGCTATTACTAGAATAGCGATCAACAAATTAGACCTCCAGTTACATTAAATCATGTAAGATAGTAACTACCTTTGAGGTAGACACCTTACAATATGATAAACGAGGAATTTAGATATATGGTTTGGTGTTAGTTTTGTGCATCTGGGGGCTTAATAATGAATTGTTATACAATTAAATGTAATGTAATTAAATAGCACAAAGTATTTTTTACAAGCAAAAACTCTTCATTGTAGGTGATTAAGGGAGGAGAATTGGAAACAAAATC
>CAKALU010051969.1:0-15944 GCA_916700995.1 Hozukius guyotensis | reverse complement strand
TTATATTATTTGTAGGGCTGTAATTGTGATTAATCGCACAATTTCTTTCTGTTCAAAATGTACCTTAAAGGGAGATTTGTCAAGTATTTAATACTCTTGTCAACATGGGAGTGGGCAAATATGCTGCTTTATGTAAATGTATGTATATATTTATTATTGGAAATCAATTAACAACACAAAACAATGACAGATATTGTCCAGAAACCCTCACAGGTACTGCATTTAGCATAAAACAATATGCTCAAATCATAACATGGCAAACTGCAGCCCAACAGGCAACAACAGCTGTCAGTGTGTCAGTGTGCTGACTTGACTATGACTTGCCCCAAACTGCATGTGATTATCATAAAGTGGGCATGTCTGTAAAGGGGAGACTCGTGGGTACCCATAGAACCCATTTACATTCACTGATCTGGAGGTCAGAGGTCAAGGGATCCCTTTGAAAATGGCCATACCAGTTTTTCCTCGACAAAAAGTTTGGGGGTCATTTAACCTCCTTCACGAAAAGCTAGCATGACATGGTTGGTATCGATGGATTCTTTAGGTTGTCTAGTTTCATATGATACCAGTATAATCACTCTTCACACAAGTTGCGTTAATGCATTTAAGAAATTAGTGGCGTTAAAACATATTTGCGTTATTATAGCATTAACTTTGACAGCCCTCATCTTTTCTTTACTAGTTCATTGAAACAATGAAAATGATGCAGATTTTCATCCAGATGTTTTAACAAAATAAACATAAATTCCTGAATTTTTCTTTTAAAAAGTTCAAACCAAATATGAGGAACCTGATTAACATGTAAATGTTAAAGACTCTCTGAAAGGAACCTTATTCCTTTATCAATTCTTCTCACTGTCACTAGTTTTACTTTACTACATTGATACACTGAGTTCATTTACAGTAATACTTGTTTAGATGTGATAAAGGACTAGAGTACGTTCTCCACCACGGCCTGCTTGTGAAGTGTGTGTGCATCAGTGTGTGTCTTGGGGGGTATTAAACATTATAGTGTGTATTCTGACTCTCTCTCTCTCTTTCTTTCTCTCTACAGAGCAGCCTCGGTCGGGGCTCCTTCAAGCCTCCATCATCAGCTGTTACGTCATGTACCTCACCTTCTCTGCGCTGTCCAGCCGCCCGCCGGAGAAAGGTACGCTAACTAACCAGACACAGAGCAGATCTCTGCAGCTCCACTGGGTCTCTGACACACAAACCTCTAACATGAGCACACTTTCCAAGGTTATTTTATATGTTAATTAAAAAGAGAATCATATGGTAAAGGATATGCATGCAGCCCACTTCACTTGCAATCCTCTCTTTTGATTATTTACATGACTTTTGTATGTACTTATAATGCTTATTGAGGTGAGATTCCTTCAATAAGCATCTAGTTGTTTTTTTTTGTTTTTTTTAAATCTCACCTGCAAAACATGCTTCTTGTTTTGTGTTTCTGCTTCTTTGTTTTATTGTGCAAATACATAAATCAAAACCAGATTAATAAATTAAATCAAATGACTGCAAGTGAAGTGAACACTGCAGGTTTTTCTTTCTTTAAATCTGCACTAATCAATATTCTTATATGAACATTGGGTTAAATGATTACTCTATGAGTAATATGAAAGGTGCTGCTCATAGAGACAAACCCACAGAGAATTATTACCCGACTCTGCAGCTCCCCTCAGCTCTACAAAGCATTTTAGCATCTTTCAGCTCATTGTTTTGGTTTTTACAGCCTTTGTTGTTTTAGTTCACTCTCACTGCTATTTTCAGCGTAGTGTCTAGACTCAGCAGGCAGCGGAAACGCTCTGATAAAACCATTGAACGTTACCTGACCAGGGGCAAACAACAGACATAAATTTAGCAACTAGCTCGTGAACAAAGTGGAGCATTTAGCAACTAAAGAATTAGATATCTTTTTCACCCCTTGCCATCATTTTTCAGTCACAGTAAACACATGCTTAATGTTGTGAATTAAACAAAAACACTTGCTTAGGCTCTGACAATGAAAACACTTAGTTAGGTTTAGGAAAAAACAACATGGTTGGGCTTGAAATTACGATGTTTTTACAGTGAAAATGTGACTTGACGTTGTGAACACGGGACACGAACAAACAGCTGACAGTAACATTAAAGTGAAACTTAACGCACAGGACACGAGCAGCGCTCTCCTGGATGAAAGCCGCCCTGTGTGTCTCTTTCGCTATTTTTAAACTACGTCACCACGGCACTTTTCTTTGAGCGTTTACTGTTGCCGCGGATGGGTTTAGTTAATGGAACGCCTGGTGCGTCTCGTACCGCCGTTAAAGGGTGCCTTGTGTGCATCACTATCAAACGCCGCCTGCCGTGATAAAGCGTTGGTATTTGATGCCCTGTTCATGAGAACAGACTGGCTCTTAGCCAGCATGGATTGGAGGAATGATAACAGCAACCAGTCACTTTCAGTGCAGACGTGTGAACACTTTTCTAGACTTGAAAACAATCTGAACCTCTCCTTTATTTTCACCACCAGATAAAAGCCTCTTATTGTGAAATGTTTGTTTGTATCTCATAATCCTGTCCTACTTAAACTTAATACTGAAGAGCCCCCCCCGCCATGATAAAATCCTCTATAATTTGCCTTTACTTTGCTCATAATGACTCACCTGTTGGCTCCAGGTAAGACAAAGAGCCTCCACATGACTGAGACATTAGTGCCGAGGCTTGTCAAAGGCCCCCCGTCTTATCCGGGGTTTACATCGTAATGGCACGCATGCAAATAAAGACGTACACACACACGTATACACACACAGAGATAATCTGGGATGAGATGTGCTCTGACATGCTGGGCCTGCTGGGCCGGTGGCCTGCTGGGAGGGCAGACAGAAGGATATTTGTTTCACATTCCTCATGGATCCATTGACAACATAATAACAGGAATACGGCGAGGCAGCGTCATTACACGTGTTCTCTCACACAGCCCGCCCTGTTCAACAGATGCATTGTGTATGTCTGCCAGTAAAGAGGGATCTATACGTCTTCATTATACGGTTGAGGAAAGGTCGGATTACACAAGAGGTCAAAGGAAAAACACACAACAAAACCAAGCAACTGTTCACGGTTTGTTGGTGTATTTTTCTTATTCTTGTCCTTTAACTGGCCAAGATCATGTTGGCATGGCAGATATTTACACCTGTCATAATGGCAGGAAATGTTTCTGAGATGTAAAACATCATCAGGTGTTGGTGTCAGATTTAAAGAGGGTGGGCTACTTCCTATAGCTGTCATTTTGCACCTTTCAACAATTCAAAGCAGAAGCAAAGGGAAAATACGTTTCCTTCAAAACATATTTTGTTTAGTTGTATGGGAACATAATTTTATGAGAGACAGGGTCGTCCGCAATGCACCTTTACCGGCCGCGGCTCATTGGCTGCAGTTCATTTTGCTGCTGTGTGTTGGAACAAATGGTAATTTGATGACATCACACAGACTCTTTTCGCTGGTTTCTAATGTTTTATACGTATGTGGTGATACTGATTCCCCAGATTTCAGCTGATTGGGAAGAAGAAGCCTGAGAACCAGTTCACAAAATAACAAAATAAAGCCTGCAAGCACAAACTCTTTTCATGAACAGCACTAAGATCAAAATCACCCTCAATCAGAAAAGTTAAGACAGCAAAGAAATCCCAAAAGGGCCTAAAGACCAGAGTTTCTGGCTGAAATGAGGTCTGTATTACACTGAGGAAGGATCTGAATGACCTGCAGGTCCCCTCCTCTCTTAAGCCCTGAAGAAAGGGGCGTCGTCACACCCTGATTGGTCAAGAAGGGAAATGCACCAAGCTGCTCTTAATTGTTAATTAGGAGCCATCAGTCCCTCACACCCTGAGCAACAGGTGATCTGAATAAACCTCCAATCAACTCAGAGGAACTGTGACATTCAGCTAAAATTATATGGGAAAAGAGAAATGACAGTAAGTACCAAAGAACGAGGGACTGCTACATATATAGACCAAACAATTAATCAATGATGCAGTCTAGTTGCAGTCCAATCAATTCAAATGGTGACCCAGAATCACCAAAACATCCATAAAAACATCTCAAACCACTCATGCAACTTAATACTAAACATAATGTAAAACAGCTAACGGTGCTAGCCACAACCTGAAGCTGTGCATTTAGCTGTATTGCATCAAAAATATGTGTTTATTTCTGCTGTAAAGTTGGGCATTTTAACATTGTGGTCTGTGGGGATTGACGCGCTTTTGGAGCCTCAAATGACCTTTCGAAGAAATGCAGTTTTTTGGCACTTGTGCTTTGGCTTCATTTCTCAGTACCAGAGTTTGCCGCTTGCTTACAACCCCATGAGTCCTCTGTAGTCCACACCACAGACTGTATATTCAAAGTCAACGTAGTCAGCGTGACGTCACTCATTAGTTTGTGGACTGCCGTTTTGAAGCCTTTTTGGCCGTCACCATCTTGGTTTTTTGCAATCGGAAGTGACACGAGAGGGCGGAGCTACGTACAACCAAACGCTGAATAAGACATCTACAGGCGACCAAAAAGGTTATAATTAACTTTCATGAAGTGAAAACACACCGTGAAAGGGTTAAAGTTGTAAGACGAAAACACGGACAACTCCCAGAGAGGACAACGCCGTGGTAGCGACCTGTCAATCACAAGGTAGCCCCGCCCTAAAGCATCCCCTGCTTTATGGTGTATCTGACGCTAAATGGGACCATAATTTCCTAAATGAACATCATGCTGTATTGAAGAAGACTTGAAACTAGCGATTGAGACCATAAACTCATGTTTACAATGTTTACTGAGGTAATAAATCAAGAGAGAAGTAGGCTCATTTTCTCATAGACTTCTATACAATCAGACTTCTTTTAGCAACCAGAGGAGTCGCCCCCTGCTGGCTGTTAGAGAGAATGCAGGTTTAAGACACTTCAGCATTGGCTTCACTTCTTTAATATCCCTCCCTGGCGCTACCAAATCTTGATAGTTATTTAAGTTATTTCAACTCTCCTGATTTCCTTCGTATCTAACCTGCTGTCATCCACAGAGGCGTCCTGTCTGCCTGTGTGGGTGTACAGTATATGAGTAGGTGTGTGTGTCAGAGTCCCGGGGCAGCGCAGGACATTGTAGCAACTTGTTGAGAAAATATGCACTCAGAGTCGGTTTTAAAAACACCTTTTCACCACCGCAGACTCTGAACACACACACACACACACACACACACACACACACACACGGCTCTGTAATATTTAATTTCCACCTACTGTTGCTGAGTTTCCTTTCTCAGCCGATTTAATTCAGGTGTTCGTCACCTGTCACGCTCACACCTCCAGGGGAGAATCTGTGTGTACGTTCTAGACAAAGAGATCCATCCTCGTTACTGTCTCCTGAGGTCCGTGTTTGCCTAGACTGTCCCCGGAAGGCTTATTCTGCTCTATGACCTCACCATGACAAACACACACACACACACACACATGGTAATCCTCATGTTTCTGAGAGGAAGAATTAGTCTGGAGTTCAACTGAAAAGACAACTCAAAGTGCAGGACATGTTCTCTCCACCCTGACGACTCTTGACCTGTGTGTGTGTGTGTGTGTGTGTGTGTGTGTGTGTGTGTGTGTGTGTGTGTGTGTATAATACAGTCTGAGTCCTGTAATTAGCCAGTGTTTTCACTGAGTTCAGGTCCTCCCCCCCCCACACCAACACCACCATCACCACCACCACACAAACGCAAACCTTCTCTCAGGAATCTGCAGCCGGCCCTGTTGTTGGAGGTTGGGCTGGATTTGTGAGTGTTAGTGTGTTGGTGCACATGCATGCACATGTGTGAGCATACAGTACATATTTGTGAGGACTCGGTGTGTTCTTACCCCAGAGAGTGTCCAGAGGGTGAGTCTGTACAGAAAGAGAGACCCAGAAGGGAAAAGTACAGCTGAGACCCCCCTTTTTTTTACGAGAAAGACAGGAATTTCTCTGGAAATGAAACGAAGGAGAAAGAAAGAAAGAAATGAGACTCTTGACCTGCATGTGGCACCTTTTCTCTGTGTTGATGGGATTAAAAAAGCAAAACACAAAGAAGCTATGCATTTTGTTCCTGTTGTGGGGAACAAGATTAACGCCAGATGAGACTTCATTTAGATTGCATAATTTAAATTTCTCATACCGGGGGACCCCCCCCATGAGTTAGAGGTTAAGTTGCATCCCATAAATACCAGCTGGGGACCTTCGTTACATCACTCTTTCTCACTCTTTCCTGTCATCTCCTCACTATTGCTATCCAATAATAAAAGCATAAATTAAAGCATCAGTAGGCGACATTGGAGCAAATTTGATTAAAAAAAGTTATTTTTATAAAACGGTCGCTATATCGTGACACTAGTACATGAAACAGGTAACCTGAAAAAAAATCATGTTCCTCATTGCCATCCATTCTCTTTTATTCAGATAAGACCTCGTATTTGATCCTCACCCTTGATTTTAGTGAACTGTTCCTACAGCAAGTGCCAACTTTTTTAAAAGATTAATACATTGGACAACAAAATGGCACAGAGACACTCCAATGGTTCATCATTTTGTCTTAAGAACTGGTGAACACACGTTTTTATCTCCATCCCCGTGTGATATGTAGAGTGCTTGTAATCTTATTTCTCAATCTCATTTAGCAGTATTATTATATCAATTTGGTGTCCATAGGTTTTATTTGAGTTTTTCCAGTTTGTCTTTTTATTATTCTACTAACTAAAAGTAAAGTAAATATTTGGTTAAATGACCAATCTGATATGGTCTGTTTATATTAGTGACATCATCTGTGCACCAGTTAGGATGGCCGAGCGGTCTAAGGCGCTGCGTTCAGGTCGCAGTCTCCCCTGGAGGTGTGGGTTCGAATCCCACTTCTGACAAATTCTGTTTTTCCACTATTATGATATTGGTGAAACCTTGACAAGTAAACTGTTTGTCCGTCTCTACAGTCACACGAAGCAAGATTTGCGGTTAGCAAGGTAATTTCAGGGTTAAAGCTGAAGTGAACGGTTGCTCGTGACAGTAGTACATGAAACAGGTAACCTGACAAAAATCATGTGTCCTCCGGTGCTCCTAACGGCATCTGCAAGATTTCACAGACCGGAGGAAAACAAGCCGTAAGAGCTGATCTGAGGTCTGCTGTCCAGCTGCCGTCTATGAGAGCCGGCTGTCAATCACTCGTGAACTCCGACCAAACGGTCAAACTAGGCAGCGCTGATCAAATATGAATCAATATTATGTTACGTTAATGCCTATTTCTCTCCTCAAATGTTTTCATCTTGTAGTGCACGGTTTAGCTGTAAAATAAGAAAGTTTGTGACGCTGCCGCCATTGTGAACTCTGTTGAAGGAACGCCAAGTTCCGGTCACATGACCGGAGCACAGCCAATAGGAACGCTCTCTCAATGAAATGACCTGTGATTGGTCAAAGTCTCCCGTCACGGGCTAGATTTTTTAAAGCCTGAAAACAGAGCCATGAGGAGGAGCAGAAGTCTAGTTTTCTCTCAGAACACTTGAATTACAATATGCTGAAAAGTTATTATGGAATTTTTGCCCAATGATGCCGAAAAATATACTGCCTACTGCAGCTTTAAATATGCAAATGAGGCATTATTTAATGCATTGGTTCTCAACCTAGGGGTCGGGAACACCTACCTAATTATTCTGTGGGGTTGGGTCTCAAAAAGGTTGAGAACCACTGATCTAATGCTAACTTTTGGTGAATTTGTGAATTTAAGAGAAATCTACAGACACAAATAGATAACGTGTAGTAAAAAAAACAACCTAAATGTGTATGTTGGATGTTTAATCTCAAAACTCTGCGACCCTGAATAGGATAAGTGGTTACAGATAATGGATGGAGGGACAGAATCTCAAAAATGACCAGTGCATTAAAACAATGTTTTTGCCTGTAATGTATCGCCTTAACTTAGAAAAACTGGATTCGAAATGATGTCTGACTCAAGATATCACGTTTTATATCAAACTGCTTCATTTGCTTTTAAATGGTGTTTACTGGTTTCCCTTTGGAAAGCAACACTAACTACCACTACTTGTTTTCCAGAGAAAGAGACTATAAAAAGAGGTTTTCCCTGAATGATAGTGTGATGAAGTTAACGTGCTGTGTTGTTGTCTGTGTCAGTGGTTTATCAGGGCATGAACATGACCGTCTGTTACCCCAGCGTGGGACAAGATGGCATCCAGAACGAAGGCAACGCTGTGGCCATAATAGGAGCTGCCATCATGTACTGCTGCGTCCTCTTCGCATGGTGAGCAGACTCTTTATCTTTCAACACAGTGTGCATGTAAAATTAATAAAATGTCACGATACAACGTAATTAAATCTAACTTCTCTCCCTCAGTAATGAAGCCTCCTACCTGGCGGAGATGTTCGGTCCGTTCTGGATGATCAAAGTTTACCGCTACGAGTTCCAGAAAGCAACCTGCTGCTTCTGCTGCCCCGAGGAAGAGGAAGGTTCGTACCGATGCTGTTAACATGACATAAATGTCTTCTTAAAGGTGCTATGTGTTGTGTTTTTACAGCAATAAAGCACAGATTCTTTAATATTAAGACAGACGCCAGACAAGCAGGAGGTCCAGGAGCAGAGAAGTTCTGGTATTTGGTTTCCAGGCAATTCAAGCTATTGCACCTCTAAAGTTGCAATCCTGAAGTTCTCCTTTTTGTTCTCTTTGATGGCATCTATGGCGATAAGCTGTAATTGCAGGTGTTTTTTTGGACCTTTCTTCCCAGAGATCCAAACAGTGTGTTCCCGGGAATGTCGCCACAGACACTCAGTTTGTATTACTGCAAATGCAACAGCTTTCATCTTAACTTTTATCTTTGTTTGCAAAGATCGTTGTTGGATCCTTTACGTCTGTAATTCAGACACAGGAGAGCAGGAGAAACGTCAATATCAGAAATCAAAAGGTTTCATCATTGACTGGACAAAAACATGTATTATTATTATTATTATTGGTAAATGGCAAATTATCTAATAATAATATAAACATAATAATAATAACTATTAATAGATCACTTTTCATACAAGAGATGTAGCTCAAAGTGCTTTACAAAAAAAAATGCAACACATTTAAACAAAGTCAGATAGACAATAAAATGAGATAATAAAAAGACAGTAGATGCTTAATGAATACAGTATATAAGTGAAATTAAAAACATGTACCCAGTGACGTGATGTAACTTCCTGAAAGTGTCTAAAGGTTTGCAGTAATTAGTCCCAGAGAATTCAAAACTTTGGCCAAAATTTGAGCCGTGTGGAAGAAGACAGCTCGCTATTAAACATGCATGTAAAGAATGCTTTGAATATTTCAAACATCAGCTTTGCACGTGTTTTATGAGGGACGAAATACAATCTACTATCTAATTTTTTAGGCCTCAAAAATACACACAATGCATTATGGGTAAGAAGCACTGAAAGTTAACTTAACCGAGACACATTGAAAAATCTAAATTAGTTGCTGCAACCAGAACATCCTTTGGAAAAACAAATAGACTTTTATATCAAAGAGATTTCTTTGAGCGTCCATTAGAGGGTTTTTAAGAGCGAAGTGTGTACCATATATTCAAAAGCTGTTAAAACAAGCTGACATCTTTAAACAGAATATAAAGTCCTGGATGGACAGCACATGTAAATATTGTGTTCCTAAAGTCTGTAAGTGTGCTCTCCAAACACCATCAGATAAATGAATGTGTATACAGATAACAGGGTTTGTGCTTTGATCGCTGCAGCGTGTACCGGTTGAGAACTATAAATCCAGCTGTGTTTGAAGCTTTGATGAGAGACTTTTTATTAATGTGTGTTTTCCAGCTGAGGAGGAGTTTGTGATTGACGACGAGAACAAAGGCTGTCAGAGCGTCATTCACAACGAGACGCAGCGAGTGGCTTACAGCTACTTCTTCTTCCACTTTGTCTTCTTCTTGGCGTCGCTGTACGTCATGATGACCCTCACCAACTGGTTCAGGTCAGTTAATGACACATTTTTAAGGAATTGTATGAACATTATGAGGGAGGAGAGGGGATCAGAAAAGGTGGAGGATTATGTATTTTTTTTTATTTTTGCTGAAGGATTTTGACACAAAAACAGTCCGCCAGAGTCTGAAATCAGAGCTGTGCCCATAGCAACGGTCTGTTATACATAGCAACGGTCTGCTGTACATAGCAACAGTCTGTTATACAGTCTGTTATACATAGCAACGGTCTGCTATACATAGCAACAGTCTGTTATACATAGCAACGGTCTGTTATACATAGCAACGGTCTGCTATACATAGCAACGGTCTGCTATACATAGCAACAGTCTGCTTTACAGAAATTACAGACCGCAGAACGCCGTGATTGACCAATCAGAATCGAGTATTCAACACAGCCGTGTAATAAATTACTTTAAGATACTGTGGGAAGGCGGTTACAATTTTTCTCTCAGTCAAGGAGGATAAAAAAATGAAAAATGAAACATAATTTTCAGCTCCGTCATCCTCATAATAATTTTGACCAGTTCTTTAGCACTTCCTTTTTCTCTGCCCAAAGTGTCATGGAGTTAAAGCGTGTTTCTGTCCTCCTGCAGCTACGAGTCGGCGGTGTTGGAGACCACCTTCACCCACGGCAGCTGGTCTACATTCTGGGTGAAGATGTCGTCCTGTTGGGCCTGTGTGATCCTCTACCTCTGGCTGCTGCTAGGTCCTCTGTGCAGCTGTCAGTCCGAATCCAGACCTCGACGCTCACGCATCAAGCGGCGCGCGGGATCCTCTCGCCACGTCTCTGTCACTGTCTGACGCGGGACAGAGCACGATGTGGACGACAAGTCAGGTCACTCCGAGTCCCCCCTCCTCCTCCCAGTGCAGGAGGGGTTTTTCAGGACAGGAGGTCACAGGGGTCAAAGACTCACAGTGCTGTGAGAAGGACCAATCAGAGGGCTCGGTGCTCAACAGGATATGATGTCACAGACTAGACACCATGACGTTAAACCACTATGAGGACTCGACTGTGGTTTCATACTTACAGTATGAATTGCCAAAGGGATCAGGAGGGGTGAACTCTCACTCTGTTTAATGTGGGAACTACAGTAAGTACGTGTAAAGATGGACACATTTATAAACTTTACTTATAGTAGTATATTCAATTTTATTTGCTGTATTTAGACTTTTAATATCATAACAAGGGAGGATTCTAGATATTTTATATAATACTGCTACAGAGACACACATCCCAATCATGTTTCTTTGTTTTCTTTCTGATAAACAGAAGAAAGCCCCGTTAGTCCTCCGATCGTAGACAGGCAGACGATGGTTTTCATCATGAACAAATCTTTCTCAAAGCTGGAAACAGAGAACGACTGTGGCAGCTGTGTGAGTTTAAACGCAAACTCGGAAGCAAGAGATGATCCTTACTGACACATTTCAGTAGCTTACAAGAACTGTTTGCATTGCACGGTGAAAGTTGTCACAATTATAATCAAAGAAATTAACTAGATATTTAGGTGGATCATTTACGCCAGTGGTGCCCAACAAAGGTTTTTTTTCAACCAAACACTACAACAGTCTCTGTGTGGTGGCAGGGCGTCAAATACCGACGCTTGGGCAGTGCCCTTCTGCGTCTTGATACTGATGCACAAGGCACCCTTTAGCATCTGTATAAGATGTACTGCGCTTTCAACCAATTCCAATGTAAACCCATCCGCGTCATAATCAGACACTCAGAGCAACGGAGGATGGGTGGTGGATGGGTCAAGACTTTCACTCAAGGGACCGGCGTTCATGTCCCGTGTGAAACCAAAAGTTTAGTAATTTTGACTGACAACATTACGTGACGCTAGGGGTTTCACGATTTCGATTCTCAATTGAAAACTGATCAAAATGAGTTTTGACCTTCGACCTTCGAAGTCCAAAACAGGATCGGCGATTTCTCTCCCTTCAACCGAAGAAAAGAAAAACAAAACAACAACACCTCAAAGACGACACAGACGATCTTTTTGAAGAAGAATTTGATAATGTAAATGACTTGAGTTGAGTTGATTTGTCATAAAACAATGATCTGTTGATCTTTACGAATCAAGACTCAATAGTCTAACAATGGCAAAGCTGTCAGTTAAAAACTAGTTAAAGTACACGTCTTAAAAAATAGTTCAACATTTTGGGAAATGCACTGAGCCTGGAGAGGAGTGGTAGCAGTACACAACTCCCCATAAAACCACAACTTATTGATTTTACATTTCTGTTTGTGCACAGATTAAACAAACAAGATATAGCATGCTGTTTAGCAGGCATTAAAGGTGCAGCTAGACGTATTTTTGAGTTTTGGATCCCTTTTTTCCAGCTTTTATGCTAAGCTAAAGCTAATCGACTCCCAGCTTTAGCCCCACAGATAATGCACAGACATGAGAGTGATGTTGATGTTCTCAGCTAACTCTCGTCAAAAAAGCGAACAGACTTGTATCCCAAAATGTCGAACTATTGCTTGAACGTCTATTAAGGATTTTTCACTCCAGTGTAATAATGAAATCTCCGATTGGAAATCAGCTGCTGGAATGACAATGAATGGAAAAGCCACACTGTAGTTTCACAGAATAATAGCATTAAGTTTTATTTCATTTAGTGCTAACAGTTACAAACCAGAAAATGTACAGACAGAACCAATTCAATCGGCATCCTTTCATTCAGTTTTGAACTTTGTCTCCTACACTTGTCACTAGCCAGATTTCCATCCAAATGTAGCGCAAATTTTAACCGAATTTCAAGAAAATCGGCAAAAAAAAATGCAAATGAATGCTTGTTTCCATCTAATATCGTTATGGGATTATACACCTCTTCCTAACTGGACGCGATGCAAACGAACGAACATCAGATTGTTTCAGTTTTTCCCCAATGAAGACGTCCTAACCTGCTCCGTGCGTCAGCGAACAGGCTGAGCGATGTGTCGCTTGTTTGAAAAAATGTTCGCCCTGGCTCTATTTAAATGCAAAGTTTCGCACACCTGCTCCACCTCCAACCTATTTTCATCGGTCAAAAACGACGCTGACAGTAACTGACATAAATCATTCGCCAGAGTTCGCTCGCTCACTCGCTGTATGTTAGGAAGGAAGTGTTAAGCGTTGGTTTATCAAGACAAGCAGTAGGTGGCGCCAATTTTCCAGTCAGAAAACCATTAGACCATTGCAGAAGAGGGTGCAACAATATAACGTAATTAAAAGAGCGCCAGTCGTACCTCAAACGGTTGAAAAACAATGAAGAAAACTGAATGGAAATATGGCATGTTGGCATGTTAATGTGAGGACGGTTACATCAGATCTGTGTGGAGCAGAAGCTTCAGTGGACGTTGAAGTCACCTGATGCTTCATGTACATCATCATTTATTTGCTAAATCTGTTTCCATCACACTTTGTCACATTTTGCTTTTATAGATACACCAACTTTTCCACCTCAGCCAAGCATAAAAGAGATTTTGTCAAAATTTGGGCATTATTTTTTATGCGTAAATTGAAATTGTGTATAAAAACAGGTGGATGGAAACACACCCACTGGAGCAGCTTCAGAGTTGTTTCTCATTTCCAGCCCAAAGCCAAAGAAAGATTTGTTCATGTGTTGAAATAAAAACCTGAAGTGTCCAGCGAGGTCGCGTCGATAACAGATTCTCTTTCATCTTTTAACCAGATTTGATGTTTGAATGCTCAGAGACAGACGGTCTGACGGAGCGACTGAGAGGCAGCTAAACACAAACATATGATGTTCTTTAAAGTTTGTTAAATTGGGGCAAAAATACAGAACATGCTCGCATCATCATGTTGCTTTGTAGCGCATCATTCACTTGATTCTTGTTTACATTTTGTTTTGCATGTGTTACTTAAAAAAAGTTAAACCATGAGTGCTCAAAACACAAAAAAATATGTTAAAACTCACGTCCAGAAGGGATAGAAGCTTTCGGTAACATTTTATAATAACCTTCATTTATAAATGGTAAATTGATAGTTAATTAAAATTTAGTTAAGTTATTTTACTGTTAACAAACAATTAAATGATCATTAATAATGTAATAACAGTAATAATAATTATTATTAATTAAATAATTATAAATAAAAATAATACAAAATGAATAATTTTTATAAAAATAATAACTAATTATTAGTAATGCTATAATTTATGTTATTGTATTATTAGTTTGTGTAATATGAAATAATTAGTCAATAAATTCTATATTCTATAAACTTTTTATTGTTGCACCACACATTATAACATTTTATATACTATATTAAGTGTTTGTTAGTGATTACCAAATGATGTGTAAACTTTGAAGAAATTATTTGTAAAACATTTATAAACATTCCAAAGATAGATGGACCAGAAACTGATTATTAAACATTGATATAGTATTAACTATCTATCTAAATAGTGTTTATAGATGCTTTACAAAGTATTTATTAACCATTTAACAAGGTATTATAATATGTAACTTATATATTATATTATAATTATATATATAACTTTATAATAGCATCCAAAAAATGTTTATAGATGCTTTATTAACCATTAACAATGTGTTATAAATATCTGTCTATGTAATGTTTATAGATGTTTGACTTCTTAAAGGTTTACAAATAATATCTTAATCATTAACAAATACTTATATATATAAGTATATAAAATGTTATAATGTGTGCAACAATAAACTGTCAAATAACATAAATTATAGCATTACTAATAATTAATTACTAGCATTTTGTTTTTTGTTAACAGTAAAATAACTAAGTTTAATTAACTATTAATTTACCATTTATTAATGATGGTTATTATAAAGTGTTACGTGGCGTTCTGTCTCATGCCTTCAGATGAAGTAGTCACGTCTGCTGAGGTTGAACCGTGTTGTGGATCTAAAATAGCCCCCCGTATCCCCCCCCCACACGTTCATGTTGACGTTGTGGAAACCTGGAACTGGTTTCTCCACTGAAGGGACGCCGAGCCGAGTGTCTGCGATGACTTCCTTAATGAGCAGTAATCTCATTAAACATAAATCTATACAGTTATATTATCTCTAGTTTAAGGTAGTCTTTCCTTTGTTGTAGACGTGAAGCTTTTTTTTGTAAATACATTGTTTTCTTACAAACTGCTGCTGCTGTCCTCGTGTCTGGTTTGTTAAACTGTGTGATGGTTGGTTTACAATAAGTTTATATTAAGAAGCACCCGATTCGACTGTTATCAGGACATTAAATAGGCGTTATCAGTCGCTATAAGTACCATAGATGTGGGTCAGTAGGGGCCTACTAAGCCTACTACGTTGTAAAAGTGAAAGTGAAACTTAAAAGCAACACGTTCTAACGTGAAACTGAGTGAAATGTTACGTTTTGAAACAAAAAGGCTCCTTTAGGTTTAGGCAACATAACTTATTTAAGTTTAGGCAACAAAACTTATTGAGGTTTAGGCAACAAAACTTATTTAAGTTTAGGCAACAAAACTGAAACTTCTTTCAGTTTAGGCAACAAAACTTATTAAGGTTTAGGCAACAAAACTCATCTTTAGGTTTAGGCAACAAAACTTATTTAAGTTTAGGCAACAAAACTAAAACTTCTTTAGGTTTAGGCAACAAAACTAAAACTTCTTTAGGTTTAGGCAACGAAACTTATTTAAGTTTAGGCAACAAAACTTATTTAGGTTTTGGCAACAAAACTTATTTAAGTTTAGGCAACAAAACTAAAACTTCTTTAGGTTTAGGCAACAAAACTTATTTAAGTTTAGGCAACAAAACTAAAACTTCTTTAGGTTTAGGCAACAAAACTTCTTTAAGTTTAGGCAACAAAACTAAAACTTCTTTAGGTTTAGGCAACAAAACTTCTTTAAGTTTAGGCAACAAAACTAATAGTTAAGTTTAGGCAACAAACTACAACTTCTTTAGGTTTAGGCAAAAAAAAGGTTAAGTTTAGGGA
>CAKALU010051968.1:0-10565 GCA_916700995.1 Hozukius guyotensis | reverse complement strand
AAGAAACACATTAGCTTGTTGTAGACGAGCTGAATGCGTTTTTTATTAGCTTAACGGAATAGTTCGCCATTTTGGGAAATATGCTTAGTTATATCCATAACATGGCTAGTAAGAATCTATGGCCCCGACCACGGCTCTGAAATATCAGTGAGTTAGAATCTATGGCCCCGACCATGACTCTGAAATATCAATAAGTTAGAATCTATGGCCCCGACCATGTCACTGAAATATCAGTCAGTTAGAATCTATGGCCCCGACCACGGCTCTGAAATATCAGTGAGTTAGAATCTATGGCCCCGACCACGGCTCTGAAATATCAGTAAGTATCTCGACCATGGTATTTTAGAGCCATAGATTCTGATTTACTGATATTTCAGAGCCATGGTCGGGGCCATAGATTCTAACTTACTGATATTTACAAAGAGAATATTTCCCAAAATGTCGAACGGTTAATTTTTTCGCTCTCCCAGCTGTTGTGATAAAAGCTTAGCTCACTCTGGAATTGGCCGCCGCTTTCGATACGAGGGCCGACTCTGATCAGGGAATCTGTTTCAACGTTCCCTCATCAGGGGATCGGCCCACGCCGTCCTCTCCGCTGTGCTGTCCGCTGTCCTGGGCGAGGCCTGTCCACTGTATGTCCACTTTGTGTCCGATCCACTCCCGTACTGTCTCACCGTCACAACTGCATCCCCAGTAGAGAGAGAGAGAGAGGAAAGAGAAGTCAAAGGTCAAAGTAATCACCTTTCATTCACGGATATCGGAAGAGGGTTTGAATAAGACGTGGTTCTTTTGCTCAGATGAACGATTGTAGCACTAAAAAAAAAAAGTCTTCTGGCGGCTTTTTGAAAGCATAAAACCAGACATTCAATGTGCGTCTAGACAACCTGCAGATGCCCTCGCTTTAAACCGAAGCTGCAACCTGCAACGCTCTAAATATTTTATCTTTATAACTTCACAACTACAAATATCCACGTTGCTGTACATTATGTGCTCTCTGGCACATTAGGGCATCTTTTCCTTTCATCACTGCACCAGTCCACCAAGTCTGTTATTAAATATTGATTGTGAGGTTCAGGCAAGGCATACAATAAACTGCCCTCAGTCTGTGGATCCATCCTACCCATGGATAGATAATATTACACCTCTATTATTGTCGACGTGTGGCCTGTAATTCAAGAACATCTCTGCAGCTCAGGATTTTTTTCCTAGATGTTTTTCCTCTTTACTTTTTGGTGTTTATTCCCTGTTATAGAATCACTTTTAAAAGCAGCCAGGAAGGGGATGTCTGAGGCTATGTGTTGTACACACATTCAGTATAAATGTGGTGATTTGGTGGTCCAACTGGGGACAAGGTGAGTGTCTGAAGATGACCACAACATCAGCTGTCGTCGGGGATGCTCTGAGATTCAAGGTAAGATGCGCACAGTCAGACACAATATTCTAAATAAACAGATTCGAGGAAGTGTGGATGTTTTGAAGGCCGGGCTACGTTGCCACTGGCAGCGCTCAATTTCTTTCAATTTGACCATTTTTAAGACCGGAAGAATTCAAGGATGCAGCAATTCTTCTCAGAGTTGAAAAGCCTTCATTTAGGCCATGCAACATCAGAATGCTGCCTTTTAAAAGAAGATTTGATTGAAACAAACTCATGACAAAAGACAATTATGCATAGAAAAACAAATTGAAGGTTTAAGAAACAAATGTTTTCAGTCACGATGGACACTATTGCCTGATTGATAATTGCATATAATTAGTTAAACCTTGACAGACACCACAAAGTTGTTCTTTTTGGAGCTGAAAAACCTTCATGGTGAAGCCTCTCTGCTGCGTAGAATAAATAACACATGAATAAATCCCACAATCAATAGGAGCCTATTTATAGTGAGTATAGACGGCAGTGATACTGGATCAATAGACCAAACACAAAGACATTGTTTGCTGATGAGAATAGAGGAGTCACGCTCAATGAAACATCAGAACAATGGTGTATTTTTTTAGCAGCGCTGTAAGTAATTCAGGTCATATTTGGATGCAGGTAAAATATAGTATAGTAGTATAGTATATTAATGCATTATGCAGTTGATCAGCGGGCTATTTGTTACCACCCTCTGAATGTTTTTTTTGAAGATACAAGAAGCTCTTAAAACATCAAACCACACAGCTAGTCTATTATTCACGCCTTCACAAGAGGTAGAATCAAGACATGCCGCAGGGGCTGAGAACACACACATCGGTCTTCAATCCGTCATGTTCCCGACGGAAATGCGGAAGCTTCCTTCCTGCGAGGAACTCGGCGGGGTGCTCTGCGCCGCGCCGACGCCACGGAGAAGCTGAGGGATGGATGGCGAGCAGGAAATTGGTCAGATCGTACAGAGAGAGAGAGAGAGGATGAGAGGAAGTGTTTGATTTGAGCTGATGAAGATGAACCGGTGCTCTGCCAGAGCAGGAAACCAGATCATCCCTGATGGAGTTACCTCAGAGAGGGGTCAAAGGTCGGAGTCACATATTAGAGTTTCAGAACTGTATTTTCTTTGTAGGAAAGGAGCAATTTCTTCTGGTCACAACACCATCAGGGCCGTAAATACAACCGAGGACACCGAGACGTGTATTTTTCACATCTTTTCACACAAGGACACAGTTCATTCAGGGGAGGAAGAAATGACAAATGGATGTTTTTACATTTTCAGTGGCCCTCGCCGTCTTGAAACTAACGCACAATACACATTTTAGTGTCTGTATGAGACACACAGGGCTTTCAACCTACTCCAATGTAAACCCATCTGCGTCATTATTAGATGGTCAGAGCAACTGACGTAGTATAACCAGTGGGCTACCTCCGGGTCTGTAAAGTGAAGCCAATGCTGAAGTGCCTTAAACCTGCATTCTGTCTAACAGCCAGCAGGGGGCGACTCCTCTGGTTGCTAAAAGAAGTCTGATTGTATAGAAGTCTATGAGAAAATGAGCCTACTTCTCACTTGATTTATTACCTCAGTAAACATTGTAAACATGAGTTTCTGGTCTCATTTGCTAGTTTCAAGTCTTCTTCAATACAGCATGATGTTCATTTAGTAAATTATGGTCCCATTTAGAGTCAAATAAACCATAAAGCAGGGGATGCTTTAGGGCGGGGCTACCTTGTGATTGACAGGTCGCTACCACGGCGTTGTCCGGTCTGAGAGTTGTCCGTGTTTTCGTTTAATTAGGACTTTAACCCTTTCACAGTGTGTTTACAGTTTATGAAAGTTAATTATAACCTTTTTATTCGCCTAAAAATGTCTTATTCAGCGTTCGGTTGTACTTAGCTCCATCCTCTCGTGTCACATCTGGTTGCAAAAAACCAAGACGGTGACGACCAAAAATCTATTTAATTAATCAATTATTACTTAAAAAGAGGGTGCAGCCACATGCTTACGGTATTAATCTAACCATGTTTACATCTTACAAAACATTTACATATAATTTGCACCATTTTAGATCAACAAAGATAAAAAATATGTCTCAATTTATCTCAATTAAATGAATATTGCTATGTTATTGCTGTCCACAATATTTCAACCATTGATTTTTTTAAAGCAAATGTTTAGAAAAATAACATATAATTTGCACATTTTAAATCACCAATTCAAGAATTGTAGAGCCACGTTATTTGCTATGATTATTTTGCATTGAGCTACTCTATCATTATCACAGATCATACGTTATCATTATCATCTTTTTCAACTTTCAAGGAGCACGGGCAGAATTATAATATTTTTTTTTTGCTTCACTTTTGAGACTTCTCTTTGAATTCAGTGCGCCGTGGAGCAAATAAGACGACTGAGACTGAAATGCTAAATAAAGGCTCTCTTTGGTATGCAGGTAATTAAATTATAGTGTTGATCAAAGGAAGGCCTGGGAGAGGGGTTTTTCTTTTTGTCTTCTTCTTCTTTTTTTTACATTTTCCCACCATTTCTTATGCATTCCTTTGAAGAACTGAAGTGACTCATTCCTCTTTGTTAGACAAAATATTCACTGAATTGTTATGCTTATGCAATGCTTAAGCTTGTTGGCAGTACACGGAGGAAATATATAAAACACAGTTACTGAAGGACTTAATGCATGAAGCTCAGTGGTGCCACAGTTGGATGATACGATGCTGCCATCTTGTGTTGACGGAGGAAAGTAAACCTGGATGCAGAGAGAGTTTCATACTAAAACCAAGGTGATGCTCTGCTGATATTACATTAAAGAGGATGTCATATATTTTAGGTTAATGCCTGTATGTGTGTTTAAATAGCATGCTCTTTGATGAGATTATATTATGCCCTTCATTAGGCCTGTTATTTGGGCGTGCCGGATCTCAGATCAGTCGTTGGATCTTTGATCTCTCCTAGATGTGCCAACACCCTTTAGACTTTCAAAGGGACATTTTTTATTCCAGAGCACCGGGACAGTTCAGTCACCACCTGTTGCACCTGCTGAGAGGTTTTGAAAGGTGATCCAGACCTGTTATCACACCTCCATGTCAGCTACAGTATACTTCTTCAGTGTCTGCACCAAGTCGTAGAACATCTGGCAGAACTGTACGTGTTAATGCTCCCACGTTGTTTGCCTGGACTAATAATAGAGTGCTTGCATCTCCTTATTAATTCAGTGTGGGTAAATGTCACCTGGTTGGTGTGAAAGTTCTTTCTTTCTTCATTATCAGCTTTTTCTACAAAGTTTTATGCAAATAGTGAATAACTTTCTGAAACATCTTTGTAGGAGTTGCTGAATTGTTCCCATCTGTGAAACAGGTGGGGAACAAAGGTTTTAGCAGGTGTTTGGTGTTTATTGTTATAATACGAATTTTAGCCACAAGAGGCAGAGGTCATGCGCTGGTTATAAATAGGACTAAAAGCATTAATGTTTTCTTCCAGGTGAGTTTTAAATTACATAACTTGCTAACACACCATAGGTACCTGTCATGTCCATGTTTTTCCTAGTTTAGGGTTTTATTTTGTTACTCTCTTGTTGGACCCATCCACCTCCCCTTCCGCCACCACACTCCCGGAGCATTTACTGTTGCCGCGGATGGGTATACATTGTAGTTAAAGAAAAGCCTGGTGCGTCTCATACCGACACTAAATGGTGCATTAAGCGTCGGTATGAGACGCAGACGGCCGCGACAAAGCGTCGGTATTTGACGCCCTGGGAATGAGAACGGGCTGGTTGCACAAGCGCTAACATTACTACACACATGGCCTAAAAGTACAACACCACGAGATGAAGGAGACTCTCATCACAGCATCACATATGCAGAGTCAAGTAAAACATACTGTAAAATGTGTGCTACTTTTGGTGGGTTCAACCAGTGGTTCATTTCTTATTCTCTATGTTATATAATATGCATGTACTTGTACAGAAAAGGCTTAAAAATCTTGGCATCATTATAGCAACTGTGGCTTTTTTTATACCTACAACGCAGGTGACCAGAAAGACCTTTAAAATGTACGTACCAGTATGTCACACATATGACTTTCTGCATTGTTTATACCTCCCTTCATCCTCTACATCATCTGTAAAGTGGCCGAGATGTCTGACCTCATATAACACACCTCTTCATCACCTTTCTCTTTGTGTGTTTCCTCTAAATGTCACCACAGCGTGCGGCAGTGTAGCGTTGAGCACTTGTAGGTGGAACTGATGTAGAATTTGTTGCAGACAGCAGCGCCACAATCAGCGGCCTAATAGACCGTGAAATCAACACTCGCAGCAGGGCGAAGCCATGAGTCGTGTCCCTCTCATTGCCCCCTTAACATGGCCACGTGACACATTAGGATAACAAATAGGCCGTAACGCCCGGCACTAACAAGGTAAGTGGTGCAGGGCTGCAGCACACCGTCACATAGTTGGACTGTAAAACACTGATGCTGCTTCCTGCCACCGAGCTGTAAACACACTCTATTGATTGATCAGACCACACATTCATTCACATTGGTTGTTGTTGCACTGTTTGCTCTTCCTCAGATTCAGCAGAACGTGAGTCCTTGACAGCTGACGGACACGTCCAATAAATGAACACAACATGCAGCAAATGAATAAATCGATCGCTGACTTGTTGAGTCTGACATTGGTGGAGGAAGTCAATACTCAGTCATTACAGAAGCTCAGGTTGCTACACCAAACTTAACTCAATTTATGAATTTTTTAGAGGTCTGTTAGTCACGTTTGTTCTCTTGATTTCACATCTTATTGAGTCTTTTACCTCTTTCGCATCAATGACCAGGGTCGGACCAGGGTTATCTGACCCTTGTTCAACCTTTTTTTTGTCAATTCAAACCAAGCCAGTCAACACAGGTTAATTCCTGGTCATGACAATTCAGATACGACCTGAGTCACAACCCCGGAGCAATGCATACCAACATGAGGATTTTTAGGGCAAGAAACACATTATTTCTTCTCAATAGTAGTAGTAGTAGTAGTAGTAGTAGTAGTAGTAGTAGTAGTAGTAGTAGAAGTAGTAGTAGTAGTAGTAGAAGTAGAAGCAGTAGTGTATGCATCTATGACAGTTAACACAGATGTGTGTGTTCTGTGTATTACCTTGAATGTAGTGGAATGTAAACCAGACTCCATACAATTTGTCCACCTTTTTTAAGCAAACACAAATCTTAAATTCACGTCACTTTGCTCAACTTAATTGCCTTTTTGAGGTAAAATGTATTAATTGCGGGCATTAAAAATACAACAGACTATATGCAATACATAAATGAAAACTTTTGTAAAAGTTTGCATAAATATATAAATAAAATGCTGCAACCCATATTGTGGTTTATGTGATAATTCTGCTTTTTGTTTTACTTGACAATTTGTCTTTGGTTTTCTCACTTCTGTATTTGGTATTCCACACTGACTGGATTGCAAAGTTATGCTGTTAATGAAAAAGGAAAATTAAAATAATAATAATTTTAAAAAGTACCACATTTGAGCAACGTGTGATTTACAGTTTACATTCAGAACATGGTGGTACTTAAAAGTATATTTAAATTTGACTACTTTTAGGCCAACAACCACACCAACAATAAAAAAAAATAATACATATATTTTTAAAAAGCAAAAATGTATAAAAAATTATATATTATTTTGGACACATTTAACACAAAGGACAAACAGCATTTGGCCCTTCATGCTGAGAAGTAAAGAATTTAATTGAAAAGTTACGTGAATAAATAATATATGAAAATACCAACTATTTTAAATAAATATTAAAAGGCGAGGACATTTGGATTTATTTATTTATTTCTGAAATCCAGTCTACGGCCCTGTCTCCCTCACATTTTGGCCTCTAGTCTTGCTCTGGAGCAGTGTTTCAATTAGGGCAGCAACTAATGATTATTTTCAATGTCAATTAACCTGTTGAATATTCTTTTGATTAATCGATTAGTTGTTTGGTCTATAAAATGTGGATCAGTGTTTCCCAAAGCCCAAGATGATGTCCTCAAATGTCTTGTTTTGTCCTCAACTCAAAAATATTCAGTTTACTGTCATAGAGGAGTAAAGAAACCAGAAAATATTCACATTTAAGAAGCTGCAATTTGAGAGAATTTTGACTTTTTTTAATTAGAAAATTACTCAAGCCAATTAATTGATCATCAAAATAGTTGGCGATCAATTTAATAGTTGACAACTAATCGATTAATTGTTGCAGCTCTAGTTTTAATGTCTCCATTTGTGTCGAGCATGCAGACAATGCCATCCACATTACTGGTTACAGGTTTTGTGCTGTTCTGCTGATTGACAGTAGGTGGTGGTAATGTGCAAAGGAACTTGGTTATGTGCCAACAAAAGTAAAAAAGAAGAAGATTGCAAGCCAGCACATGTAGATGCAAACAAATGCAGGTTTTAAAATATTAAAAAGTCAACTTTGCAGATGTTTTAAGAGGAAAAGAAATGCATGTCAGGCCTCATGGATGCATAATGCAGTCTGGTGAGTAACACAGAATTTACAGTTATGACTTTGTTTACAAGAAAACTCCTTAAAGTGCACTGAAACGAGCTGCAGGTCAGCAAAGGTCAAAGGCTCCACATGTAAATGAAGATATGACCCCAGACTAGAGGTCACAGTTGACCCTCTTCTATCTGTCTGATGACAGCATCAGGTGTAAGTCAGTCCCAGCCAGTGCAGCTGTGCAGTCCATAATGTGGTGTACCAGGGGGGCTCCAGTAGCAGCTCCTCTCTCTCTATAAACAGAGTGCTCTCTCTACAGTAAACAGAGCAGCTCCTGTACCCAGCCCTCATTATGCTCTGTGGCTGTGTGTTTAAGGCTCCTGCAGGGCCTCCACTCCCTCTAACAGAAGAGAGAAACACAACACAGCAGACTGAGCCCGGCTCAACTCGGCTGATCACACTCTCTGCAGCTTTGTGTTGGAGGAGGAAACCTGCAGGATGTACACAGCAGACACTTTTAAGACTTTTAAAAGACATTTTTAAACAGAAATCTGCCAGTGACAGCCATGTCGTGAGAGTCTCAACTCTTCTTTTTCGTCTTCTCTTTCATGCAAGATAACTTCAGATTGCAGAAAGTCATATTTAAGACTTTTTCAGAACTTTTTAAACAAAAATCTGCAGCCCTGTCGTGCTCGTGCTGCCTTTCCTTTCTCATTATCTCTTATTTCTTGTCATATCTTAAAATCTGTTTTTACAGAACAATGTAGTTGCTTTTAACAACTACCATTATTTAGCCTTAACCATTTTAGCCTCTGAATCCTGTATGTTTCGTGTCTGTTGGTGTGTTTTGGTATGTTTTTCATTGTAACGTTAACAGTCCTCGTTTGTACTCCCTGGCAGAAGAGATATTGTATCTCAGTGGGACCTTACTGGTTAAATAAATGTCTAAGCTGCATGAAAACTATTAAACTTTTAAGATGTTTGAAAAAGAAATTGGTCAATTAGAGCCTCTGCGTAATCACCCCACCTCTCATGTCCTAGTTACATGAACTCTGCATATGAAAGCAAAATGCAAGTAATGCAAGTAAACGCCCCATCATGATTATACCGCCTTTCCTGTCCCCCTCCTCATTATTTCTAGGTTGCACATAATCTAGGTTGTAGAAAGCTAAAATTCAGACGTTTTTTAAAGTCCCTTTTACACAGAAAGTGACACTAACGGCCCTTTCATGATCATCACAACTCTTTTTTTGCTTTTCCTTTCTTGTCCTTTTCTTTCTTTTTGTGTCCAACTTGAATTACATCTTGTTTAAGGACTATCAGGCTTTTTAGATAAATAGAAACAAGAAAAACATTTCCTTTCTGTCAAGCCCAACTTGTAGGTCATCTGGAGGCTTTTGCAATTTGTAATACAGCCTTTCCTTTCCTTTCCTTCATAACTTACATTTAATGTCGAGGCTGCAGCTAATTTGAGATCTTTATTTGTGTTTATATAATAAAATAAAACAAAAGAGAAGAGATGTACAATAACATAAGAAAATGCACAAGTGGGTTGAAAAAAAAACCCCTGACATTGAAATTAAAAACAGTAGTATATGCTCGCCACCAATTTAAAACTGCCAGTAAGAGGTTTATTGTGATTATCCCACAACTTCTTTCCTTTTGCATTCCCTTTCCCATCATGCCCAACTTGCTTTTATTCTAAAAACTAAAACAAAATGCCGAAAATCGACAAGATCTACAATTTTTATACATTAATCTTTCCTTTCCTTCTATTTTCCAGCAGCCATCCAGTATACTGTGATGATGAGGCCCAGTGGAGCTGCTTTTCTGCCTATAGAGGTCAGTATGAACATAAAGAATCAGGTCCCGCTGACAGATGTACATGTTGCAGTGATGTCATTATTATTATTATGTCATTTACAAAGCAAAGCTGCGGTCACTTGACACACTATAATACATGTTTATGTTACTGGAGAGCAGATGTGTTCAAAAAGACAACTGGATGTGTTGTTGTTGTTGTTGTTGTTGTGTAAACAACAGTGAAGGTAACATGAGAAGACTGTTTCCAAACCCACCGTGTGAAGTGTGTGTGGACACTTGATGTTCAGATAAGAATGCAAATGAAGAAACAGGTTCGGTGTGTGATGAAGGAGTTAATGAGTTCATCTACACACACAGCAGGCCGGCATGAAACTGTGGAATCTGAAAATAATGTGTCATTGGAAGTTTTAGTTTACATCCGATAGATTATTGTTCTGCCAGGCTCACTAATATGATCAAACTGCTAAATCACAGTTTACATGTCTATATTTTATATTCTCTAAGCTAATTGTAGTATTCTGGTATATTTATAGTGTGTTCTAATACATTTTTTTATATTGTGTGTATTTTGTTAGGTGGAATTACTATTAAAAACTGTTTGTTTAATGATAATTATAAAAATGACTCAGACAGGACCTATATTTATCTATTATTGACCACAACAACACAGACAGTAACAGACCATAAAATAAAAAAATAATATTTAATATTGCAGCTGTTTAAGGTGGGGCTAGTTTTAATATATTATATATTTACTATAGTATTATAGTATATATTTAAATATATATATATATATATATATATATATATATATATATATATATATATATTAAAA
>CAKALU010051964.1:0-10362 GCA_916700995.1 Hozukius guyotensis | reverse complement strand
TATATATACACCTATTTTTCCACATACTTGTTTACATATTAGTCCTCCTGTTATTTCTTTATCCTTATTTTTTAAGTGTTTTACTGTATGGCAAACAGATAAAAACTCATGATGGGACATGGTATGAGTGGATGATGGTATCTCTGTCTCAGTTTTATTTTACCCCACCATTAGGTTCCGTGCTATTCCTAATTATTTCAGTTTGCGACAGATATGTATTGTATGAATAACTTGTTTCATTCTCCTATCTGTGTGAATGATGCGTTTCAGTTTTGTATCTTGTGTGTGTGTGTGTGTGTGTGCGCCTGTTCTCTATACAGGTGGAGAGGAGGTCGTGTAGCTCAGGCTCCATCTGGAAGCTGCTTGACATCCTCCTGGATCCCTTTTCTTCATGTATGCTCACATTCTAAGTATCTTTTTGTCATATGGATTGTCCATTCTGTAATTTCATGTTGTTTTTTCTGCACACATGCCATCTATTGTACATCTGTCCGTCCAGTGAGAGGGATCCCTCCTCTGTTTGCTCTTCCTGACATTTTTTCCCCATTAAAGTGTTTTTTTCTCCTCATCTGAAGTGAGGGTCTAAGGACAGAGGGAGTCGGATCCTGTACACATTATAAAGTCTCTTGAGGCAATTTGTGATTTGGATGTTGGGCTTTATAAAGAAAGTTGACTTGACTTGAAACTTTGGTAATTCCTGGACTAATCCCAAAACGATTTTGAAAACATTGTATGCTTGCATATAACAAGGAAAAAATATAAAGCATCCACAGTAGGCCCGCAATTAATAATAACTTTCATTATCGATTAATCAGCCGCATATTTTCTAGATTTATAATTTTGTAAGTAAAAAGGCAAAAAAAAAAAAAAAATGCACAAATTCTAAAATCACAAGGTGTCATCTTCCAGTTGCTTGTTTTGTCTGACCAACAGTCCAAAACCCAGAGATATTGTTGATTCAGTAATTGTTTCAGCTGTAATGCACAATATATAGTGACTTGGTTAAGTACTCAGACCATTTTCACACGGTCAGACTTAATTGACCCTCCGATCCAATACTCAGTATTGGTATTGGTCTGATACTGGCCAAAATCACTGGATCAGATATCTGAGAAAAGAAAAGTATAATGAGTGTAGAGTTATATCCAGTATTTTACACTGGATATATAATTCCTTTTTTATACACAGGGCTTAAATTGTGCCGGGGTGTCCGAAGCTGTTACATTTCTTGAGTACAGCTGTATTTTTCATCATACGCACGCAAATGGGCAGGGCGAAGGAAAACATAGTTATTGTCGATCTTGCTTTTGATTTCGATGGTCGAGATCGGAGGATATTTTCGCTCGATTTCCAATTTAGGATCGAAATCGTGACACCCCTACTGCTGGGTAATTTAATCTAGAATAATACATCAGCATTAATTAGTTCTTTATATTTGTATTAATAATCTGAATCTGCAAAGTAATTTAAGTTATTACATTTTTTAAAAGTGTTGTTTAAGAGAGGGAAAAAGAGGTTATTGAATTGGTATCGGTATTGGCATTGGACAAGAAAAAATGGTATCAAGCCATCCCTAATAAACATTGTCTAATTTTTGGAAAAAAATTAAAAAGTGAGCAGACAGAAGGGTCTACAATATGCGTTTGAAGGATATATCAGGACTGTCAAACTGATTCAGCATAAAGAGAGAAGCTAAAGCCTCCAGATCACAGTGTAAACGTGAACCACCGTCACCTGAAGACAATGAAATTCAGAACAACACTGTTCCTGTAACGCCAGGTAGGTCTTTATTCACTGTTACTATCATTAAAAAGCAAAAGTAGCACGTGTATACATTCAGTACACCTTCAGTAGCTAGCGTAGCATAGAAGTGCTAACGTAGCACCACAGGTTTTTATGTAGAAGTGTAACTGGACTGGACATAATGTGGAAAGGCAGTTATGTCTGTATAAAGTCACACAGTTTACAGTTCATGTTAAAGATTAAGACTAAACTAAGTTTTAAACAGAAGTCTGTATTATCCCAGATAGAAAGGGTATACAACAGTGTCAGCGTGGCTTCTATTTATCCTGGTGCAGATCTGGGATTCCTCAGCAGTATAGTCAATGTAAAGTCAATTAGGGGACTCAAAAAATGCACATATTACTCACTTTTTCTACTATCCAAGTATCTTTTTAAGACAAAAAGTGTGACACATTCTAATACACAGCTTCACCAGTGTCTGTTACTACGTTATAAGACTTGAGGTAAAGCATGCTGAAAGGTAATCCTACTCTTCCTTAATGGAGTAGCATTTAGTAGTTAGTTTCCTTAAAAAAAAATCCAACAATATTGACAACAGCATCTCCAAATACAAAGCAAGGCTGAAACTGTGAGTTATAATAGAGAAGTATGAGGCCGGTCACTTCACACAAAGATTCACACAGAATTACAATTTTAAAATTTCATGAAGAACATTTCATTCTTGCTGAAATAAAAGCCATTTCTTCTGCTCTCCCTGGCTGCTGCTAGGTTTTTTGAGGTTGTTCTCTCTTCTCACACACATCTATTTACTGTCTGCAGTCCAGCTCTCTATCCCTATGTTTCCTGTCTGACTCTATACCTCAATATGGCAATTCACTTTCCTCTAATCCATTTACTTTGCAATTGAATCTTTACACTGTACGGGTATAGTCTCCTGCATGATTAATAGAGTGAGCTGGTTTTGTCATCTCAGGAGGATGGTGGAGATGGTTTCTGAGAGACGGGCCACGATCCAAATATCCACTCTGCAACAAATGGGTAGGGAATCACTTTAGGTAACTCCATCAAGACCCAAGAGGCTGCTAAGTGTTGACGTGGAACATAAACTGATAAAGACAAAGACTGAGTATAGCGAGCGCAGCTCAGCTTCACCATCAGGTTAGATGCAGGCAATGTTATTGACAAAAGAACGAAGGATCTCCTCAATCCAACACCAACACACACATGCCGCAACATACAAGAGAATACACAAATTAGAAATACTTTGGAAATTAGGGGTGTAATGATTCATCTACTACATCGATGTATCAATTTATATTCCTACGATCCAACTACGTCGATAGGTACTCGGCAAGTTGTCCTTCACAGGAGACATGTATCAATATAAAATCGATTTGAAACGCAAAAATCGATTGTATCGATACTAAGGATTTGCACCTTGTATTTAAGGACAACAAACGTTATATGAATATGAAACGATATCACGTGGGAAAGAACGATAGCCAATAGAGAACCAAGCTGACTGAAGAAGGAAGGATAACCACCGCCGTCATGGTGGCTGCGGCTAATGCATGAGCTAATGCTAAACGTGAAGCATAAAGTAGTAGTACGATGGGCCTCGGAACGGGTCTCCATGACTTCATTCATCCATCCTCCATAAAATTTTCAATACAAAGTAAAAACTAACATCACTAATTCTACCTGCCCGTCGTCCGCCATGTTTGTTTACAATAAAGTCACGTTTGATTGCGAGAGATTTTGCGAGATTTCCATTTTTTGGAATCGGGACTCGTTGTTGTTCATGAATGAATGTGTTAGTGTGTGGTGTGCTGTTTTTGCCAAATCGTTGCTCTCCACACACTATAGGAATGTCGTTCTCATATTTTCAAAATCTGTTAAGATTTGAAAAATCTTTTAGTCTGGGCAAGTCTCTAGTCGACTACACAGTCCACTCATTATCTTTCTAAACATTGCGATGATACATAGTGCACCATCTTCAGCTAGACACTGGCATCATGGCATGACATCAGTTGGCTCAACGTTCACAATGAGCACAGCTTGTTAAACCTTGCACTTATCCAAACCACTACTTTGTGATGAATTGCTCAGCCGCCCTATCTGTGTTTGACTTGAATGGTCCTCCTGTTTGGAGCGGCACTAAGACTGAAGGTCAGACGCAGATACTCAACAGCACAATAAAATGAGGGAGACAATATCCTGGGATATAAATATCCCATCGGTTTGTTTCCTGTCATCAATCTAAAATCATTTGCACCCACACTGCCGAACAAGTGATGCACACACATCCCTCTTCTTGGCTTTAAATGTGATGTGACAAAAAACCTTTCCGCCCGTCACATGACCACTTCCCTTCAGGCTGATGCTCTTAATGGGCTCTAGCTTGTCAATTATTCATTGCTGGGCCTCCTTTACCAAAGGTGGTGTTCTGTATCACCGACGGCTGATAAGAGAGAATCGGATAGAGACATCAAGATCACAAATAGGATGGAGGGATGGAAAGGCTCCCCTGTTCTGGGATAAGTAATGGAGCAAGTAGCTCAGCGAGGCAGGGCCTCCGCTAAATCAAGGTCAGGTAATTGATGTTAATGCTCTGGGGCCTGGCTGCCAGCTGATTGAGATTTTCATGTAGATAGAGACCCGAAGCCATGGGATGCCGGAGAGTGAGGAGTGCTGGTGGTTGAAGTGGGTAAGAGGCATTTTCTGCCAGGTGTCATGGGGGTTGACTTTAATGCACTGTGGGCAAAGTACTTGAGTGGAGGTGGGGCAAAATGTTTATGATGGTAAAAGGTAGTTGTGCTGCCCCGAAGGCTACTTGTGGCTGGCCTCCTCTTGCATCAAATTGTATCAGGACCCATTTAGGAGAGAGGTATGATGTTGGACCAAAGCCTGTAATAGCAGACATGCAGACTGTGTACTGAGTAAAAACTACTATAGAGCGCATACAGAGTGAAAGCCTTAAAGACTACATTATTATACAAACACAAGATAGAGATGCTTCTATGCATAGGTTGTAGATTAGACAAGCTTGTCAAGAATTGTTATCACGGAGTGTTGGCATTCAAGAAAAAAAAAAACATTTTGCTAAAAGTCACATACAGAAAAAAAAATAAAACATGTAAAGACACAGTTGGACACACTCACGCACACACCGAGACCCAAAAATCCTGATCGGAGCACCCATCATATTTTCTCTTTCATTAAATTCATACATTCTCTTCTTGTTCTAAAAGCACTGTATTATAGTTGCTTGGTTCCACACCTTTGAATCCGATTCATCGATTCAAATAGGTCTAGTGTGGAGCTGAAACGATTAGTCAATTTATCAAGTTCGATAAAAAAATAAATCTGAAACAATTTTGATAACCAGTTAACCATTTTCAAGCAAAATTGCCAAATAGTTGCTTTTTCCAGCTTCTTAAATATGAGGATTTGCGGCTTATATCTCTTTTATATCACTGTAAGTCGAATATCTGTGGGTTTTGGTCTCTTGGTCAGACAACACAGGCCATTTGAATATGTCACTTTAGACTCTGGGAAACTGTGATTTTCACAATTCTGAAGAAACCGCTGAGCCAATCAGAGCTTTTTAGGCAAGATTAAGAATGGGGAAGTCGTCTTCCTGTGCCAAAACCAAAAAATTTAGCAACAAATAAAATGGCCACAAAGATGGCTTGATGCATTGATGAGATTGGGTATAAGTCAACTTACAGAAAAAAACCCTCTTAAATTGGCATAATTTCTGTGACCAACATGACATTTTGTGTTAACTGTAAATGGCGCCAACGTGACACCGATATGTCAGCCACTAGAACACAATGTCAGGATAAATAATGAGGTGAAAGTCTGAATATCAGGCTGGTAGTTTGCAGCTGTGGCTTTGAGTTTTGTTCCATGGAAGCCGGAGAGTCTACAGCAATGATACTCAACTCAAAGTCTGGCCCGTCGACCATTTTTCTAATTCACAATGAAAATAAATTGATTCAAAATTGGAAAAAGTGACAGGGCAGAATCCCCTGGACCCCCCGCCAGAGGTCTAAGAGTCTAAGCCCCAAATGTCTGTTATGTGTTTATTATCTGGGCCCTGGCCTTCTGTCATTTTGCAAAAGTGGCCACCACCGAGCAAAACAAGTTGATTATACAGTACCTGGTTTACAGGTTCCAAGCTTTATCAAGCGTTAGCTTTAAAATAGCTTCATCAGGGGCCCGGCTACATTGATCCATCGCAAAAACAGAGAGAAAATAGATGGAAGGTATTTCTGTCTGTTACGTTTGTTTTTAAATTAGGACCTGTAATTGTATGTTTGCCTTTGCACTTTTCTCTGCTGTATTAGTCTCTGCCTCCACCGCTTTTCAAATGTTTACTCCAGGGATGAAAGAGGCAGCGTCATTTCCTGTAACTCATCAAGTGAGCTACACAAGGCGCAGCATTGGCTGGCTTAGGAGACACGTGTTGTGCATCATAACACCGACCCAACTAATCAATGATGAAATTCGTTGTGAACTATTTTTATAATCAATTGTAATCAACTGGTTGCAGCCCTAGTTTGAAACCTAGTATATGGCTGGACCACGTATGGTCAATGTACTAAATTGTGACTTATTTGTCACAGGGATAGACAGCGGTAGTGAACTGAAACCTAAACTGTACATTTACTACTACTTATTACACGGCTGTGTTGAATACTCAATTCTGATTGGTCAATCACGGCGTTCTCCGGTCTGTAATTTCTTTATAGCAGACCGTTGCTATGTATAACAGACCGTTGCTATGTATAACAGACCGTTGCTATGGGCGCAGCTCTCATGTCGGACTCCGGAGGTTCGTTTTTGTGTCAAATTATTGATTTCTTCATTAAGTAGCCGTGCAATAAGCGGGATAATGTACAGCTAGCTGGTCATTGTTGTGAAAGAATTCCCGACAGGGTGATGTTGCACCCCGACAGGAAGTGGGGATTCTTTCACAACAATGACCGGCTCGCTTTACATTATCCCTTACTTGACAACTTTACTGCTAATTTCCTCTCTGCTCCGATCGCCAACACCTGTCTGCTCTGAGCGCATCCACTGTCACTCTCTCTCTCTCGCTCGATCACATACTCGCTACGCCCACACTACACACTGAGAAATTCCTTAAAGCAGCTAAGCTACTTTTAACATATGCATCTAACTCAATCTATCATGCATCAAATAAGGCGTTCTGTCTTGAGCTTTGCAGGTAGAGTAAAACACGTTGTGCAGCAGCAACAAAAACAACAACCTTGTGTGTTGAGGAGAGAATCAGATGATCGGAAACACTGTTGCAACTATTCATTTTGAAACGCTCAGTGACACACTTTCACGTTCATAGGGCTGGCCCCCGCTTTGCTGTGGTCCAGCCAAAAATAGGAAAACAAATCAGTTAAATAAATCTGCTGTATTTTTAAAGGAATTAGGGATATTAATAATGAACAGTTTAACCGTTAACTGACAATAAGAATTTTGACTAATGATTAATCAGTATAACAGTTAAAAGAAATATTAAAAATATAAAAAAGGAAAAGGAGGAAAATAGCTGGTCCACCTTAAAGGTCAGCCCACCTTAAGTGAGCCTAGGCCAGAGTTGTTGCTAACTTCAGGGCTAACCCCCTCCACTTTAATTAGCAGGTGGCTGGCAAGCAGGACACGGGAGCTTGGCTTGGGTCTTGAGGAGTTGTAGCATTTATTCACCAACAGATAAACTGCACACAAACTGCACAGCTACGTTCACAGCTTTAATGTTGCTGATAACGATACATCGGGCTTGCAATACAGACACACAGCTGACAACCTCACAGCTAAACTAACTGATACGGTGGAGACTAAAGTGGCTGCATGTGTCCACAACAATACACGCAGCATGGCTGCTTCAGTAATTCTCCCGGACAGGTGAACCGGGGACTCATTTGTCTGTTTTGCATGTACACTGCAGCTGGCGGTAACTGATGATTTAACCTGTTTTGGTTATCATTATCATAGCTTGTTAGGCCCTACAACCACAGCACCTCTACATGCAAGGCACTAATCTTGAGGATTAATGGTTAATGATCAGTTAATGAGGGTCGGCTATGTCAGAAAAAAAAAGAATCGGTATTAGCATCCATAATAGGAAATAACGACACCAAACTGAAATTCAGTGGGATGGATCAACCATGTGAGGTTAATCCAATTGTGAATCTGTTTTGGCCTGGAGATCAACGTTGTATCAGAAAGCATCTTTGACTTTGTCCCTGTTAACAATGTAGTTTGATGTAGACATGCAGGACAAAGCAGTGTCTCCATGTCTATCTGCAGCTCAGCTCAGAGGGCTCTGGTTAAGGTCCCTATTCATTAATATTTGATGGGAATCAATTTGTGGAGGGGTGACGTGTGCACTAAAAGACCAGAGATCTGCATCTGGATCCAAAAGAGCTCTTATCGCTCTTGGCCTCACGTTTGTTTTTTCTTTTTCAAGTGGTGTAGCAATCCGGGGTTGTGCAAGGAAAAAGGTTAAACAGAATCCCGGTTTTATTCCAACATGACCACCAAAGATGATTTTCTCGTGTCTGGACACAACTGATGATGGATGGTTACTATGAGAGACGAGGACATTGTCTTTCTGAGATACTCAAGAGTCCTTGCCATTGAGTCGTAGCAGTCCAGTGTTGTACTTGCATGGCTGAAGAGCACTTGAGAGTCTCCATGGCATCAACACACCTGACAGCATCTTAATATGAGCTTTTGAGTTTTTCAGCTTGGTTTACTGGATTTATCTCCTAGTTACAAACGGTGTATAGATTGAAGATGTTTATTTTGCTTCATGGTTGGTTGGAATTCTTATTTAATATTTTACAATAATAAAATCTATTGTTACCATTACTCATTGTAAAAAAAATTATAATGTTTAGGGATTTCTCTATCAAGTATATTTGGCCCAGATCCCGCCAAGGCTTTTAATATTGGTTATCTTTTGGCCTGCCATCAGTTTACTAAAGGAATGAACATTAATTAGTGATATGATCTGTCGCTGCACTGGTTAGTGTCGGCTAAAAATGAGAAGCTGCTACCCGAATGTTTTGTACAGCGGTCGTTGCTAAGGATACAGTGAGAATTAGATTCGGAGCTTAGCTTAGTTTTCCAAACTGGATGTAAGAGTTCAGTCACTCGCACCGGTGCACACAAATATATTCACATTCACACAATTTCCACTTGCATATGCAGAAAAATGCCCACACTTTAGAGCCTGCCTGGCTGTAGAGTACAGTAGAGAAAGGATCGGCTTTATTTTAGCCAACACAATCGATTAAAATATGCCTGGATTGGCCTCAGATACCAATACTTCGGGACATGTCTAATAAAGATAATAAAAGATGAAAAATACTTTTAATTTACTTAGATTGCTTTTTTTTTTTTTTTTAGATTGAAGTTTTTGTTTTTGTCAAATGCCTCCAAGGTGAACTAACGATCAAAAAACAGAGAAAAGTCTTGATGAATTGAAGTAAACTCGTGCAGTGTCATCCAAGTCTCATATATCCAGTCGTATGCTCACTACTTCCCAAACACATGCATCTTCGCTAAAACCTT
The DNA here is from genome assembly GCA_916700995.1 of Hozukius guyotensis. Lineage (NCBI taxonomy): Eukaryota > Metazoa > Chordata > Actinopteri > Perciformes > Sebastidae > Hozukius > Hozukius guyotensis. The sequence continues at coordinate 1,020 of CAKALU010051964.1, read as the reverse complement.
ACTATTTAAACCACTTCAGCATAGACAGTCTCACGCTTGTGCAACTCTGAGAGGTGAAGCTAATGCAAAATAGAATTGGGTTGATTTACAGTTTTGCTGGTCCAGTCCAGTGTACCAGCTTACACTGGTTTGTATATATATATATATATATCATCAGCATCTGTAGCTCTGTTAGCCCTCACTTACTCATAGTAAAAATGGCATCTGCTCTCGGATACAATCCTTAAACAAACAGTTTTATAAATCAATGTTATTCCTAAATGAATCGTCATGATCTAGTTTTACACTGTGCCTTTAAAAACACTTTGTGCACTTCATGATGATGACTCATGACTTCACAATGAACACTGCTGAAAACAAACTGGCCCATGATTGAACTTAATTGCTGACCCCTGCTGTAACCTGCTGACTCTTTGTTCTTTAAGTTGTTTCTTCTCGTTTGTCAAACAGGTCTAAGTCTTAGAACTCAAGAAGGAAAACAGAAGGAAAGAGAAATGAAATATGGAGCCAGTTAGACATTTTCAACCAGAGGAAGGAAATCTACCCTCCCTTTTTTACTACAGAGGAAGTGGGATGAGTTCATAAAAAAGTGCAGTAAAGGCAAAAGTCATTTAGAGGGAAAACTTTTCAATAAAAAAAACATTAGCATATGCAGACAATAACAAAACGTGGCCCAAATGTCTCCAGAGGATATGGAATGTGTTTTGGTGCTACGTGGCAGGAAGATGGGGGTAGCAGAGGGAAGGGGGGTAGACAGAGGCGAGGAATGGGGTTGCACCCCTTCAGCGTTTCCTCAATGACTTCCAGAGGCCAACCTCCCAAATCACTGAAACCAAAACAACTGTGACACCAGACAGGGCCATTAGGAAAACCTGCTTACAGTACCGTAGTAGAGACATAATCTCATGTGTTCACTAATGACTAGGTTCCTCGCTGTGCGCAGCCGTAGGATGTTTAATTTCTAAATGAAATGTAATGATGGAAAGTCTGGAGGCTTTGTGAAAACATGGGAGGGATATA
>CAKALU010051963.1:0-27912 GCA_916700995.1 Hozukius guyotensis | reverse complement strand
GTGCGGTCGGCCCAGCGGCTCACAGGTGGAGTGCTGCCTAACTTGGAGGACATATACACCAAGAGATGTGTAACCAAGGCAAACAAGATCATTGCTGATCCCAATCACCCGAGCCACGCCCTCTTCATCAGGAAGCAGTCCAAGAGGAAGCCTGGCTACATCAGCATCAGAGCTAAAACCAACCGCCTCAGAAACAGCTTCTATCCCCAGGCCATCCGGATGCTGAGCTGAGTCTCACAACTGACCCTGACCCACTAGAGCCCTGTCTCTGTCTCTGTCTCTATCCATTCATCCATTCGTACCCACCTCCTCACCCTTGGTTACACTGCACTTATTGCACCACACACTTGTGCGGGTGGATGTAAATTCTCTGTGTATATTCTCTGTTATTTATTTTATAATTGTGTATGTATTCCCTATCTCATATTTATCGACCAATTGCTATTGTTGCTGTTATATTTATATGTTTATAAGGATGATTGTATTTAATTCATTATTGTTATTCAATTGATTGAGAGATCGATTGTTTATTATACAAGGCTGAGAGAGTAACAAACAGGAACAAAGAATCTCACTGCCATCTCAATGTGTATGTGATCAATAAACTAAACTTGAAACTTGAACTAATTAAAGACGGAGCTGCACTCTGAGATAGCATGGCGCCAACCTTCTCACAGCAAGTTGGTGACAGGCCCTGCCAAAATGTTTGTCCTTGCAATTTGCATTTGGGAATGTGTTGGGAATCAATCCCATCTGTTAAATAGCACCCACTCTTATACCCTATTCAGACCGACACAGCAATGCTGGTCGAACCCGCATCCGTGGTCTACATCGGGATCAACGTGCGCCAGGTGACACCATGTCATTTATGCCCTATGTGCGTCATCTGTATGAAAGGGGTATTAAAGGACCTTTGCTCTGGTTGGTGGGCAGTACTTGGTTTGGGCTCGACTATTTTCAACATGGCAACCGGGTCAAACATTTTCTAATTTTACTTTACAGCTAAACAGTACACTATAAGATGTTTCTAAAAACATTTGAGGAGAGAAATAGGCATTACAGTTATTAACGCCGAGTTAGAGACTCCTCGGCTCTGATTGGTTGTTTTTCTTCAGGCATGGTGGAATCTTGTAAATGTCATTGGGAGTATCTGTCTCATGTACTACTGTCAGGATATAGTGACAGATTGAGCAAATATAAAAAAAGTTACTTTTTATTAGTTACCAACTGTAGCTTTAAACCTGCAGTAGGCAGGATGTTTTTGGCAACATTGGGCAAATATTCAATAATAACCTTTCAGCATATTGTAATTCAAGTGTTCTGAGAGAAAACTAGACTTCTGCACCTCCTCTTGGCTCTATTTTCAGGCTTTAAAAAATCTAGCCTGTGACGGAAGACTTTGGCCAATCACAGGCCATTTCAGAGAGAGAGCGTTCCTATTGGCTGTTCATTCAACGGAGGCAGCTGTCAATCACTTGCAAATTCCAATCAAACGGTCAAAGTTTCAGAAACATCTTGTAGTGTACTGTTTACTTGTAAAATGAAAAAGTTTGCTCCAGCTGGTGGGTGGTGCTTGGTATTTCCTAAACTGATCTCAACATGGCTGCCAGATAACAAAGTGTATCATTTTACAGCTAAACAGTACACTACAAGATGTTTCTGAAAACATTTGAGGAGAGAAATAGACATTACAGTAACAGAATATTGATTCATATTTGATCAGCGCTGCCTAGTTTGACCGTTTGATCGGAGTTCACGAGTGATTGACAGCTGCTCATAGACGGCAGACTCCAGATCAGCTCTAATTGGTTGTTTTCCTCCGGCCTGTGAAATCTTGCAGATGCCATAAGGAGCACCGGAGGACACAGAGGAACATGATTTTTTTCAGATTACCTGTCTCATGCACTACTGTCAGGATATAGTGACCGTTTCATAGAAAAATTACTTTTTTTAATCATATTTGCTCCAATTCTACCCACTGTAGCTTTAAGGCACTTCATCATTGTCTGCAACATTGTACCACAGTGGTTGCTGATTGGTTACAGCTAAGCAGTAGGAATGGAGTACATTGCCATATTATTTCTATTTTTGTGCCATAGCACAATCATGTTTATATTGCAATTTAGGGCTGTAGTCAAATAATGATAAGAAGAAAAATAACTGACATTAAAAACTTCTTTGAATAATTGTCTCATGATTTAACGTTGTCTAGATACATCTTCACAAATGTGAGAATTTACCTGCTTTTTTTTAATGATTTATTACAACTTAAACACAATTGATTGATTTAAAAATAATCAACCGTGGTACACTTGCAATACAGCAAGTCAATTAGAAGTGAATGGCTTACTAGCTCTTTAGTAACTACAGTAGGTTGTTGTTTAAACAATATTTTTGAGATACACCAAGTTGTTGTCAGGCTTAGTGTTTACAGAAGGATGGTTGTAAATAGAGCTTTCAGGTTCAAGTTGTTTGACTGCCTGAGAAATACAAGGGTAAAAGAAATGAATGTGAGCTACTCTATGCTCACACCTCTAACACTACAGCTGTGTAGGCTCCCTTGAGCATAGCAGGTGAACCACAGCTGCTCCCATGAGGAAGCCTAGTGGCCAGCAGTAGAAGAGTGTTGTTGTGCTGGGCAGCTGAAGATGTTTAGACAAGTAAAACTTCATCAATTCTACGGCCTGGCGGGGAGGCCCAGTGAAATGGAATATGCGGGCATGGTATCATGTTGAGAGGGATTATTTTCTCCATCAGTTAAGAATGAAACAAAATGCCAATTTTTCCTTCTAATCAATCACGACTCAATTATTCAATTACAGTTGAGTGTGAAAGTTCATTTTTAACCTTGGAAGTAGAAGTTTGACCAAGATAACTATCAATTAACAAACACATCTCATCATACTAAGCTATCTCCATGACAATTTAGCAAACAACATCCTCTGATGAAGACTATGAGATGCGGTTGAAAGCTCTGCAAAAAGCCAGTGAGGGGACATTGTGTTACGAATATTTTGTGTGGAAAATAACTGTAATTTACACGGTCAAAAAGATTATCGAGTGGGCCTTTAAGGATCTGATACTTTTGGAGCAAATATGATTAAAAAAAGTTATTTTTATAAAACGGTCACTATATCCTGAAAGTAGTGTATGAGACAGGTAATCTGAAAAAAAATCATGTGCCTCGTTACTGTAATACCCATTTCTCTCCTCAAATGTTTTCAGAAACATCTTGTAGTGTACTGTTTAGCTGTAAAATGAGAAAGTTTGTGACCCAGCAGCCATGTTGAGATCAGTTGAGGAAATACCAAGCACCGCCCACCAGCCGGAGCACAGCCAATAGGAACGCTCTCTCTCTCTGAAATGACCTGTGATTGGCCAAAGTCTCCCGTCACAAGCTAGATTTTTTAAAGCATGAAAACAGAGCCAAGAGGAGGTGCAGAAGTCTAGTTTTCTCTCAGAGCACTTGAATTACAATATGCTGAAAGGTTATTGTGGATTTTCTTGCCCAATGATGCCAAAAACATTGTGCCTACCCCCACTTTAATTTGGAAATACCCCAACATATTTATTTTTGTGAAGTAATCTGGGTATTGAAACATTTTTCAATTCAAAGTAAAATAAAGTAAAATAAAAGTTTGCCTCTCCATTTGTTTTCTTTGTCTCAAGCTCTCTCTCTCTCTCTCTCTGAAAATAATGAATCACTATCAGTGGAAGAGAAAGTATTTGGCCTTGTAAACAACCAGCTGTGGGGGGAGCCACAAGGATAATCTTGTTAGACAATTCCCCCTCAACAATTGTGTCTGTACATGAGTAAGAGTGTCATATTCTTTTACTTATGCACTGAGACTATTTTCAGCAACCTCGACACAACGCACAGTGTGTACGTACCCACAAACACACAACTACACAACTAAACACACACACACATACAGTGCTCAAAGTCCTAGCAGAAAAGGATGACACACGAGGCAGAGAGGAGGTCTTCCCATGCCCCCCCTGCCCTTTCTGTTGGACTTGGACATCTCCCACAGGCTGAGCTGTAAATAGACAGTACCCCCAAAACCTCACACACACACACCACACACACACACACACACACACACACACACACACACATACACAACTATATTTAGATGCCTACTCTGGCCTGCCACCATATACTCTAACTGCCTCTCCTCACAGTGAGATGGGGCACATCAGCATCAGCTTGACTCTTTAAACAGAGACGAAGCTACACCTTCTCATTCACTACACGAAGATTACATTTGAAACTTAAGAAACTTCTGCACACACTGGCCTGCTTAGGTTTGATAACGTACAGTAGCACAGAGCATTTCACCACATGCAGGGCAGCTTCCAGCCTCGCTGGCAAGCTCATGGAACATCTGTAACCGTTAATGTCCAAACAGATCACAGTAATAGTTTATGATATGGGGTCTAAAAGCAATACCACAGAACAGAAAACAAGGTTTTATTGAACTATTTGTCAGCAGCGAGCAAAGATTGCACAGTAAATTTACTGTGCTTAAACACTGCGGTAGCCAACCTACAGTAAAGTACAGTAAATTAATGTAGTCTGAGATATTGCTCTTCAGGAGGGTCTAATTGTTACCGGTGGCTGTAGACTAAGTGCTAGGGATGTGCCGGTGAGGAAATTTTCCCACCGGTTAATAAACTTGTGACAACCCCTGTGTTACCGATTACACCGGACCGAAAAGATGACGATCAATATGTGTAGAGCGCTTACTTTGATCTTCCGATACCGTCGAATGGCTGTGTGTCTGGCCTCTCCGGTCGAGCTTTCGCTGCTAGGCTGCAGGTTTCCACCTGGAGCCGCTGCATCATGCACACCGACTGTGATCGCTCCGTCCTCCGCAGGGCGATTGCCTCATTAACGTTATGGTTCCCTTATAGCATTGGGTTTAAATCGGAAGTATTGCCAAATAGGCGTTTTGCTTTTTGCTTTGACACCAAATCCTCCGCCATCGTCTTGTCTGTCAACTCTCTCCCGTCCCGTGTGTGTGAAATCTGACTCCTGCTACTCTAAGCTCAGACTCTGTATACTTGGAGAGGAGGTCGCGTTGCTCGGGATCTATCTGGTTGGCGTGGAGAGGAGGTCGTGTCGCTCTGGCTCTACCTGTTTGGCGTGGAGAGGAGGTCGTGTTGCTCTGGCTCTATCTGTTTGGCGACGCCGGGAAGCTGCTTGACATCCTCCTGGATCCACCTTCTCACATATGTTCACATTATATTTATTAATTTTTGTCATATGGATTGTCTATGTTGTATTTTCATTTTGCTGTTACTCTGTACACACGACATCTATTGCACATCTGTCCATCCTGGACGGGGGATCCCTCCTCTGTTGCTCTTCCTGAGGTTTCTTCCATTTTTTTCCCTGTTAAAAGGGTTTTCTTTGGTTAAGTTTTTCCTTATCCGATGAGAGGGTCGTACTGTAAAGGACAGAGGGTGTCGTATCCTGTACAGATTGTAAAGCCCCCTGAGGCAAATTTGTGATTTGTAATTTTGGGCTATATAAATAAAATTGACTTGACTTGACTTTCACTTTCAGATTGTAGCATCCGTCGTCCGACTATGTATTGATAACACGCCGCTGATACGCCAAAATGAATTAAATGGGTTTTATTTCTATAAAAACAAGCAAAATGACAGTGAGGGCGGTGGGCAAGTAATGTAATCGGTGTATGCCCGACCACCGTGTAACACCGACTACTGCGGCAAGCCTACTAAGTACAGTGAAAAGATGTGTACACATGCAAGTACAATAACTCACACAGACACTGAGATGTCTTGACATATGATCAGATCCCTGCAGCCAAAAAACACTCCAAAAAGGTTTAGCTCATTAGTTTATCAGGACAGAACATCAGTGAAACGGAGGCAGAAGTAAAATAGCATGTTGCCTACAGGAGATCAAGAGGCAGTGAAGAAAATGATTTGTCTGCTCAAAGTTGGGGAAAGGCTGTTACAGTAAACTGCTTCCAGTGGTACCCATCATCATGCATCTATTTACTGGTAGTCCTGCAGCAGCCACTGCAGCCAATTAAACTTTGCAAGTGAACTTTAGTAGAAGTGAGGAAAGAGCTTACAAAGCAAAAAAATCTGTTGGATACAGTGATCCAACAATAGTGTACCACCTTTATAAAACCATGACAACACATTGATCTAACTTTGAAAATTTGCCGGTTAGTTTTTCGCCCCATGATCACAGTGTTTTTTTATGTGCAAGGATGACAATAATTATGTGTGTGAATTGGGTATTTGAATGTATTTTATGTGTTGTCTGCCAAACAAACCCCGACACTTTTCATAAAATCAGCTCATACTGACGGCAAGTGCTACTAGGTGTGTTACTTAATCCGACAAAACAAGTGTTGAGTGTCACATGCAATGTCAACGTTTCGAACATCCTCTCTCTGAAAGGTTGCTGTCAGAAAATATTGGGACAGTGAAAGGTTTTGTTGTATTGTCTCTTTACTCTATTGAATTGATTTGAAATTAAATAATGACTATGAGGTGAAAAATCCACATCAGAATAACAATGTAGGAATTGTAGTACTTTAACTATATAGGCTCCCGATTTTAGGGGACAGAGAGTAACAAGTTAACATAAACTTAAAGTCATCATATTTAATATATGGTTGCAAATCCTTTGTATTCAGACTCTGCATATTTGGTTGCAAATCCTGCCTGAAATCTACAACCCGTAGACATCTGGCAACACTTGGTTTCTTCCCTGGTGATGCTGTGCCAAGCCTGTACTGTACTTATCTTCACTTTTTGCTTGTTTGGCAGGGGGTTGATTTCAGTCTGGTCTTCTTGCAAATGAAACATTCTCAGTTGGATTGAGGTCAGGGGATTGGCTGCTAGTCAAGAAAATTCTACTGTTTGACTATAAAAAAAACCCTTTTTGGTAGCCTTTTATGCACGTTTGTGATTATTGTCCTGATGAATTGCCCTACAATGGGAATAATGTGTAAAAAGAATATGAAATCTAACACACTCAAACAACTTTTAAAAGTCCTTTAAGAGAATAGTCAGGTGCATAACCACCAACCTACGGACTGGAGTAGGAATGACCCTGACTTGCATGTAGCCCGGGAAAACCAAGGCAAATTGCAATCAGGTTGCTGTGATCTGGCCAACAGAGATGCATATCAATCAATCAATCAAATGTATCTTTAAAGCACATTTAAAAACAACCCACTTTAACCAAAGTGCTGTACAGACCAGAGGAGGCAGCTAAAATCACAAATAAAAGAAACGCCGACATAAACATCAATGCACACAGCTCATAGGCACAAATAAACAACATGTCGGCATAAGCACAAGTAAAAAATCCGCCATATCAGGAGCATTCAAATGCTAGTGAGTAAAAGTATGTTTTGAACCTGGACTTAAAAGAGTAAATGGAGGGGGCCGATCTGATAGGGAGGGGGAGGCCGTTCCAGAGTCGAGGGCAGTGGTTCCCAAACCTTTTCTGCAGAGCCACCCTTTTCTAGATAAAAAATATATTCAAGTTTTACAATTTTAAGAGTATTCACCTTAGGACAGAACCCTAAAGAAAACAGAAGGTTAATTATGGTTTATAATGTACAATTATTTATTATCAGAATGGGTCGGGTCATTGAGGGTTGATTACATATGGACAGTACGACACTTATTTTTGGCCATCTCACTGTTGCAAGCTACTTTTGAGCATGCGCACCAGAAACTTCGTCCGCCGAGCTGGCTGACTTCCTGTTAGCCCTATAACTTGAATAGGGATAAAATAATTCAATTGTGCGGCTCTTCTTGACTTTCCAAATGTTATTGGACCAAATTGATCAAATGCTGATAGTGGAACGAGTATTTACGCGGGGGTTGTGACGCTCAAAACAATTTATCCACCGTTTTACAGCCGCAACAGTAGCAACGGTGTAGGCTTTATTGAAAATAAATCTCATCAATTTATCATTGTTATCGTGGAAGATTTTATTGTGAAAATATTCGAGATTGTTTTATCACCCAGTCCTACTAAGTGGGTTAGGAAGTCTGCGATATAGGAAGGGGCCAGCCAATTATAGACAAACAGGAGAACCTTAAAATCAATTCTGAACTGTACTGGCAGCCAGTGGAGAGAGACCAGAATAGGGGTAATATGGTCCCTCTTCGGGTACCTGACAAGAGTCTGGCTGCTGCGTTTTGGACCAGTTGCAGATGGGACAGGGGATGTGGCTGTGTGTAAACAAAAGTGCATTTAATCGCTTCTGGATTTAATCGGAATAAAAGACACTTAAATTGAGTGTAAATGAAACCATTGTTTAGTTTAAAATCCAATATGCTGCAATATGAGAAGGAAATAAAAAAATAAGCTACAAAGTTGGTATTTATCAAATTAAATTCTGAGCACAGGCTCACAACATAAATAACAAGTATGACAATATCACAGCATGTGCACCAGACGGTGATGCTAGCAGTGTTGCAGTTTTGTTGGAATTCAAAATGGTAACTACCCTCACAAGAAACAAAACAGTAGGATTATCCAATCCCAAAGATGTTATCGGGACAACCCTCATTAAAGTTTACAGCTCCATAAATAAGAGAGAGAGGTGCATGAGAGGGAAGAGTAGATTGAAAGTAGCATTTCTACAAATATCACAATAAATGTGGGCTTGTTTTTTTGTTAAAAATGTTATTCGAAAAGACAATGCACAAGCTTGTTTCTTACATGGGTTTGTAGTTATATTATTAATGAGAATTAGTATTGATGGCTAATTGATGAAGAGTGGTGGAAACACAGACAGAGATGGAGAGAGAAAGAGAACAAAGATACAAGGGAAACATGATCGCCAAGGAGCACTGTGAGCACAGATGGATTTCCGAATCCCTTTCACACTGCAGGAGTCCTGTTGCACAGCTTTAGTGGTATTTAGAGAGTCTGTGTCACTCAGTAAGCATTGGTCCATCAACTGGGCTTGATGCAATTTAAGATAAGAAACTATATGAGCATAGACATGCTCTGCAACCAGTATTTATTGTTAATTCATACTACATCATTATTATAGAAGCAACGGCACAGTAGCAATGCATCACAATTTTAAAAGTGGTACTGCCATGATGGCTACAATGTGTGCGTAAGAACAGCTTGTGACATACAACACAAGGACAACTTCAATGTCACAACAATTCCATACAGTGACAAATGATTGTGACTCCTGTATGACCTTACTGTTGTACAGAATATTACCGTGAACATCAATGCACACCCCCAGAGCACAATGTTGTTTCATTCTGGACTGCTGATATTTTTGCAAGACATCAAGGTTCTTCACACCTCCAGTCCTACTAAACAGCCTTTGATATGTTAACCCCATGACCTGCAGCACAACACTGACCCAAAACCATTTCATATATGTCTTTATTAACAACGTGATACTGCCAATGCCATATAAAATCCCATATACCCATCCCAGTTCATACTGCAGACATAAATGACCTCTAGTTCAGCTACCAATAACAGCATCAACAGCTGTCCCTAACACAATGAACATGAAGTGGAGGCGACTGACCTCCATCTATAACATGGTGGGGGGCAGACAGTTAATCCTCAAACCTTGCTGTGTCAACACATCTTTAAGATTAAAAATACCATATGATGCCAAAACACCGGTGTGGAAATTTTGAAGGCCCATTCAGTCCAGATGTTGGCAAACCAGCTCTTGAGCAACCGTGCTAAATTCACCGGAAAGATGCAATTTTTTTCTACTTTACATTTTGACAACTCACTTTTCAACCGTGGATATGACATGCTGACTTTCTCACTGTCCACAGCTTGCTTGACGTCCCACACTGGGGGCTTTCTTTTTTCAGTGTGCTATACACACAAAAAGTTTACTCACGTTGAAGAAGACAGATTTCCAAAACACTTTGGTACAAGAAAAGTTAATTAATGGGATCAAGTTTCCGTCCTGAACTTCTTATTTACTGAGATTGTGCATACCATATATTTGCCTCCCTGTAAAATTGTAAACTGTAATTGCTGCCAGAAAGTTACAGCTGTTTAATTTGTTAAACAACTTTTAACTGTCTACACCAGAAACTATTTATTCATGATTGAAAATTCATGAATAAACGATAAGTAAGGGATAATGTACAGCGAGCCGGTCATTGTTGTGAAAGAATCCCCGACAGGGGAAAGAGACGTCTGTAACTGAGCAGAATTTCTTTTTTTAGGTAAATCACCTACCCAGTACGAACACTTAAATAGCCCTTATTTAAATCATTAGGTCCTAAAAGTTGTAAAAATGCACTACTAGCTGGTCGCCCAACATTTTGTTGACCCATACTACCACGTTGACCTCCTCTCTCGGCGGACTTTGTGGCTCTACAAGAACATTACACGATATCCTCTTTTGCTCCCATATGGACACCAGTCATAATTCATATGGCTCCTGGAGGGCTTTGTTACTTGAACGTAAATACATGTTGTTTTGGGGTATTTGCTGAAACGACTGATGCTGTTGTTTTTCTTGGGAGGACAATTTTAGCTTACAAGACACGTCTTCATTACAAACAAATTGAACATGCAACATGTTTTTCATTTTGCTCAACTGCCAACTGTCCAGATGTTCCCAAATAATAGTAATAATATGAGTTCATTGAGAATTCTGGAGTAGAGTTTGTTTCTTGGATCGTATTTGGGACTTGGGAATTGGCATTATAATGGATTTGCACCAAAATAGGGAACCATATTAATCTCAAAGTAGACACTAAGAAGATTATACAGAATGGGAAAAAAACAGGGTAATATCAGTTCATTAAACTAGTTTATCAATACATGTTACTTAATGTCTCACTTTAGTTCCACCAATTGCTTCTATGACTGTCTCTTCTGTGATACTGGCATTTACAGTGACTACTGATTGAATACTGCTGCATGTTGACCTCCATTCAACTATCCTAGCAAGAAAAATGTTATCCCACACAGATCGGTTCCAAAAAACAAACAAAAATCCAACAGCATCTCAGAGAAACTGGTTTCACCCTTTTTTTCTGGGCCTAATTTGTCTATCATACTCTAAAATAACGACCAAATTTTTGCTTGACATGCTCTATTTTGAGTGATTCAATTCGTTCCTGCCACTGAGCAATTAGCCATTAGCTATCCCTTTCACAAACATGATGTGCACTCCCACTACGCAACTTAAAAACTCCCACTCTTTTCTAATGCCACACAGACATGCACAGTGAATTACGGGGGAGTGCAACACAGAACAGCAAGTCAGCAGGAAGGAACTTAGGTGACCACTCAGGAGGTACCTGCTGTGCCTCATACGTGGCAGGAATTTTAAGCCTAGGAGGTAGGAGCATGAAAAATCCTAAAAACAATGCATGTTTAAATCATATACAGAAACATATGATGCTAAGAGCATTTGAAAGTAATATATAGGCAGATATCTACTCCATTACAAGTTAGTTATGTACAAGTTTGTCACTTACATTGTTGTAATGCGCAATTCCTCGAAAATGAAATCCTGCAAGTTCCATTTAGACTCACTGAAGGCTTTGTTGAGCAAAAGGTTTGACCTGAATGCACCCAACACAAACAGCCCACTGTAAGCTCTCTAATGTGCGAGTCTAGATTATTTAACTGCAAATGCTGAAAGTCCACTTTTGCCAAGACTCAGAAACCAGGCAAGCTGACCAAGCATGGCCAACAGTGTCATAATTAGACATTCCTTACATAATAAGGTAAACAGTAGCACAAAGCTAAATTGGGTAATAAAAATTAATTTCAAAAAGTGGCTGTTTATGTATGGGTATAGTGCAATCTGGTAGCTACAACTGGAACAATTCAATGCACTACTCCCAAGAATGTGAAGGGCACTGTTGACAAGCAGCGCTATCAGTCTTTCTGGATGGCTATTGGCATAACAGCATTCAGTTTACAGGTTGAACAGCCAAATATTTTAGAGGCACTACTTCCTCCTGCCAACATCAAAATGATGAAACCAAACGCATAACAGTTGTTCGGCTTAGGTGTGTTGTTAATTTAAAAAATGTGTCCTTCACAGGAGAATGGCTGCATTCATCCAGTGAACACTGTGCCTCACTGTATGTGAGAAAATCCTGGCCACACTATTGAGACAAATTCAATTAGTAGTTAATGTCAAATTTTACAAATACAGAATAAGAGACAGAAGCTGCTTCATGGTAAACAACTTAAAATTTGCATATCCAGTGCTATAAAGATGATTTTAGATTATATAAAGCGGAATCTGACGTGTGAATACCGTATTATTATAAAACCCGAACACTGAAAAGATTTATAAACAGATATGAACTAGCTGTGATCTTGAATTTTTAATTGGCACATCTGGACAGCCAAAACAAAGATGCCATTTATCACTGTGAGATGACACCATGGAAAACATGCATTCAATCAAGCTACTGAGTGAGATGGAGAGAGGAGGAGGATGGAGGAGAGAGAGAGAGAACAGAACAGAGAGAAAACACACAAGAAAAATAATCAGAGACTGATTTTGCATCCATCTGTCCAGAGATTCTGTGAGGGCCATAATGCCTGCAATAGTGTTTTTGGTTGTTGCAGTGAGAATTGGTCATGGTTAAATCAATTCCAACACTATGCCATGATATGCAAATGACACTGAATCTGCAGCAGTAATTAACTGTCCTAAATGGCTCATTAGAATTCATGATTTTATTGGTTAATCACGTGTTTAATGTGCAGATGCTTGTGTAAACATCATAAAAATATTTTTTTTAAAAACAGATTTACCTAATTGCTGAATTGACTGGAGCGTCTACTTCTGGCCCAATTTCTACAGCTGGATCAATCGCTCAACCAACCTTCATTTAGGAACTACACAAGACACTCATAATTGTAGCCACACACAATAAGATATTACCTCTTACTATGTTGCAAACACAAACAAACAAAGTAATTATCATCACATTATTAATTGACAGTGTCAGAGGAGCAGCAGTAATGGAGCTAGTGTTTGTGAAGAAGATTAATGAGGATGGCAGTCTGCCTTTCAAACTCAGATTTTGATTTACAGTATTCCCTTTACTTAAGGGGAGACACCCCAGGTGAATAGGGTAAAAAATTTAACTAATAGTTATCGCCATGAAACTTCCTCAGTTGATTACAGTTGGTCCTGGCTGTTAATGCGGAGTTTCAAGGGAGACGAGCAACGCATGAACTGTGGCTTAATAGGGGGGCGGATGCTACCCACTGATTGGGCGGTGAGTACAGAATATCTTTTTCAGTCCCGGGGGGGAGCCTCGGGAGGGTAAACCAATAGTGAAGTTAGAGGGCTACGCACATACTCATAGAAGTGGAGTTACATCCAGGTAACTACTATTTCTCAACCAGTGGGCCGCGGATTAGATTCTAAAATACATATTTGGAAGTGCAGTAACTACAGTACTACACTATTGGTAACTATGCAAAGCCTTAAACACTACTATGAGGAGATAGTCGCTGAATTTGACAAAAATTGTATAATTGTATTAGAATCAAAGACCTTTAAATACTGTAATGTGGTTAAACAAGTGGCTTGTTTAACACCAGTCACATTGTTCACAGTAGGGATGTCACAAGTACCGATACTTCGGTATCAAGTCGATGCCAAAATTCTGAAAACGTGACGGTACTCATTTTTCTACAGAACCACAGGTACCAGGGATCAGGGATCAGGGATCAGGGACCGGGATTAGATGGAGACAAGCGGCGTCCCGGGGACCACAGGAAGTTTCCCTGATAAAGCTACATTGTGAAAACATATCCATGATTTGAAATCGGCAGGAGGAGAGCTAGTAATGTTAGCTATTAGCAGCCGGTGGACAGCCCAGTCCTGCTTGGCTAAATAATGGAACTAACAGCTAACGTGCGGAGGTTGCATGGAGTTATATTACGATGCGTTCTAGTGCTCTGTTCAGTAAAAATTAGTATTGGGCGAAGGTGAATTATAATGCTATCATGATGTGTTCATATATAATGTTGTAAAATTTTGTTTTTGGCAAAGACTTAAGGTGGATCATCAGGGAATAATAATAAATTTGCAAAAACTAAATAATGGTAATAAAGGAGTGTATGTTGAAGTATATGGGATTTATCTTTTTGTTTTATGCTGTGGTATCGAATCGGGTATCGAGAATTGTGGAATTTAACTGTTATTGGTATCAAGTACTACATTTCTGGTATTGTGACATCCCTAGTTCAGAGGGTTGTATCTATATCTGTATCTGTATCTGTACTGTAAAGCTGTGTCTAGCAGAGTTGCTGTGTCTCCAAATCTCACAATGCACAAAAGAACAAAAATACAACAAGAAGGGGTTCTCAAAAGAAAAAGTTCATTCTCATCCAAACAGGAAACTGGAGAGAGTGGTGATCGACCGTCCTACCATAACTACCAAATACTCTGTTAAAGTTAAACAGCTTGGTTTAACTGGTTCTCTATTATGACTTTAGGTAGAATGATCTGTACTGTGACCACTTTTACTTCCTGTGGTCACCTCAGTAGAGTTTTGTTAGAATTAAATAACTGGCATCAATCAAGGCCATTTGCTTGTAAAGATGAGGAGCAAAACAAACACTAGAAACCCTAAAGGTGTATTTGTTGTAACGGGGGCTTCAAGTGTAACACTGCAACATCCTAAATCTCAACAAAGTGTACAATCTACTGCAACTAGAAGAAGACACTGTTTGTAATATAAAACCCTGTAAATTATATTTGAGACGAACGTATTTCTTCTTTGTATGCAGGCTCTGTTTACAGTAGGTGTCATTAATGTGGAGTGCATCGTCTTGATTTGCATTGGTTCACCTTGGACACTAGGACTGCTGACAACTGCAACAATTAACCTTGCACATGGCAAAAAGCACAAATACTGAGCCACAACTGGTGACAACGGTTACATCTACGATATAATAATGTCAGGGGCTTTCAATTCCAGTGGTAGTGAAGTCAGAAAGTCTACAACAATCATCATAACTATACAGTTAACATAAACTAGATATATAACTTATCACTTAAGATTTACAATAAATAAAATGAATGCCAGCCAAAAAGACAGGTAAACATCCATTGTATCCCTGATTACATCTTCAGTTGGGCTACTTTAAGTTGACCCCAGTTGTGCCTCTGATGTATTACTATTACATTCGAGTCACACAACTACGCAAGCAATTTTCTGAGAAAAAATTACCTGCCGTCTATGAAAAACCTGGAGGGTTATCAGTTGCACAAAAAGAATGATTTTTAACCAGTTTTTCAAGTTGTGACTGTATATCCTAAAGCAGGTAGCTGGAGATGACATATATCTTTATGTGTTAATGTGTTTTTTTTTATGAAAATATAAAACACTGGACAGAAACATCAATATATACCAACATAACTTATAATAACTTAAAAAATAATAATAAATGGGTTCATGTTGTACAAACTGCGTAAGAACATGTGTCATTTTCAGCAACCAGCAACTTTATCTATCCATAAGAAAAAAAAGAGGCAAAACTTTGGTAACCAGGTAAATAATATTTGTTATCATGCTACAGATGGATTAGAATAGTTTTTTTTTAGGATTCTGGAAATACCTTCAAAATCGCAGGAAAGAATCTGATGCTTAGCTCTGTGACTCAAATCCAATGGTATAACACATAAGAGGCACAAACTGGGGCTACTTTGCTGCTCTCAGTGGAAAGTATAAAGAACTGAAAATAGGTCGCTCTGTTATATCATCGAACATTATGTCTTCAAACGGTATAATATGAAGAAATAATATGCACCGTGTTGCATGTGCAGCATATAGAAATAGAAAGTGGGTAAAATAGTAAAGTAATTGGTTGCATGATCCACCCCCTCTGTTCCTCTGCATACCTGCGGCAGAATGCACGTCTCTGTGGCAACGACACAGCGGACAGGATGGGTAGCAACAGTGTGTCATTCCTGCCGACGCATCTCACTACGGATGCGGCCAGGCAGCATCTCCCATCATCTCCTAACAACCATGACACAGACTCACTAAAAAAGGCAAAAAAACTAGACTATCTGCCCCCTCATCAACCCCCCACTGACTGGATATGTGGGTGATATTTTCCCCCAAATGGGAAGCGTGTCCTACCTGTTTCTGCTGTTCCAGGAGGGAGAGGAGGAGGAGGAGGAGCAGGCGCATCAGGATGAAGATAGATGCCGCATTTAGGAGATCGAGAGAGAGATCAGCTGTATAGCAGGGAGAAGACGTATAGTGGTGGTGCTCTCTCCTTCAGTCACGACGCACCGTCCAGACACTTTGCGCAGTTTACTTTTGGCGCACAGCTTCTCCTCCTGTTTGAAGACAGAAGAGCACAAATGTTGCACATATTCTTTGAATTGAATCCTGTTTTTTTTCCCGAGAAGCTTACAACCAGTGATGTATCGCTAATTAAAACAGGGTAAACCATTAGGTGGTTAATTATGGAGGCAAACAATAGCTTGGCTAAAGTGAACTGCAGTGCCCTTTCTACCATATCACCATATACCATCAAGTTGACAACTGACTGTAACTTAATGCCAGATTAAGTCAGCATTATAAACAGCACAGGAGTTAAATTAAGTCATGCTGCTTTGCTGTCTACTACCTACCTGCTTTATGTTTTAAACTAAGGTTATAATTTCCCTAACAAGTTATTTCTAAGACGCCACAAACGGTTAGCTAGCTTGCTTGCTAACATGCACTTAATTGCAGCGCCAGTGTCTAGCCCAGGGGTCTGCAACCTTTACTATCAAAAGAGACATTTTAGGCAAAAAAAAAATGTGTCTGGAGCTGCAAAACATTTGAGCATTGTTATGAAGATAACACAGTTTATAGTCTAAGTATATAGTATATAAGTCTAATGCAGTGAGGGCCAAAGTGCAAATGTACTACAGAGAATATGGTCACATTGAGGGAAAAACATCTGAGATTTACAGAATAAAGTCAGAATATTACGAGAATAAAGTTGTAACTTTACGAGAAAAAAAAGTCTTAATATTCCCAGAATTAAGTCATAACTTTACGAAAAAAAGGTTGTAATATAATGAGAATAAAGTCATAACTTTACGAGAACAAAAGTCGCAATATAACGAGAATAAAGTCATAATATTATGAGAAAAAAGTCCTAATATAACGAGAATAAAGTCATAACTTTACGAGAAAAAAAAGAAAATAACACGTAAAATTACTACTTTATAATATTATGACTTTATTCTCGTAATATTATGACTTTATTCTCTTAAATTTATGACTTTATTCTCGTAATATTATGACTTTATTCTCATAATATTTATACTTTATTCTCATATTACTTTATTCTCGTAGTATTATGACTTTATTCTCGTAATATTATGACTTTATTCTCTTAATATTATGACTTTATTCTCGTAGTATTAATATAATGACTTTATTCTCATAATATTATGATTTTATTCTCGTAATATTATGACTTTATTCTCTTAAACTTATGACTTTATTCTCGTAATATTATGACTTTATTCTCATAATATTATTACTTTATTCTCATAATATTATTACTTTATTCTCGTAATATTTTGACTTTATTCTCTTAAACTTATGACTTTATTCTTGAAATTTCAGATGTATTTTCTTTCCTCAATGTGGCCCAAATACTCTGTCGTACTATAGACCTACAACAATAAGAAATAAAAATGAAAATGTAAACAAAGAACAGTTATTCATTTCCATGTTTATATTCATCCACAGGGAGCCACTGGAGAGGAGCTACAGAGCCCCATGTTGTTTAGAGACCCCTGGGTTAGGTTAATTCCAACTGTTTGCTTTATCCATTCACACCAATACCAACCATAATAATTAACAAGAAAATGTCCCCCTCACCTCCTGCTGTCAAGCAATGACACGGTTTGTGTGTCACATAAGCATAGTTTCAACATTTGTGACTTTCCTTGTGTGATTAGTTTAGCTAAGGTAAATTAATCCAACGTGCGTTTGTGATGTAACCATGGCGACGTGAACTTTGAGCCGTTAGCGCTAGCTTGCTAGCTAGCTAGCATCTGGTTTTTCTCAACAACTAGCTTTAACTCCAAGCCAAACAACACTTACTGCAGTTCTGAAGACATTTCCAATTCCCTCATAAATTCTCTGTCGAATGAAAAATATGCTGTCTTCTGCTCAATGAGGATGAAACATCCTTTATGTTTCTAGAAGTTAGCTCCAAGTTGTTTCTTTAGTGTAACAGAGATGGCGGATGAGACACCACCTGCCATAAAACCTCAGAAGAAGAAGATGTTCTTGCTGGTTGTGTAGAAGACAAGACAACAATAAACACATTAGAAGATTTATAAAGATGAATTAACCTGATAAGAAACCCCACATGATTGTTGAGGCAGATACTGATATGAATATAAATATAATTGGATAAAAAATATATTCATGGATAGCTACTGGAGAACACTGAGGTCATGTTCTTGTATATTTTACAGGTATTTGTGGGATTTAGCAGTGTTTTTATTGGACTTTATTAGTTGTAATCCACAGAAGACATTCCACAAATGTGTACCATGATTTCCAAATATTTCACTATCCACAAACATGTATTTTTGTCACATTTAGTCACATCCACAAAAATACAGGGCGATTTGCAAATATGCATAACTTACTCTGTAAATACGTATTTTAAGGTTTACATGTAAAGTGATATCTACACATTTGTGCATCTATTTCTACACGTGAAATGATATTTGCGCATTTGCAGATCCCTTCCTGTGGATTTATGGGCCACATGACATTTGTAACTTCCCTCCTGTTAGTTTACAGAATTTTGTCCGATTAGTACCGCAGCAGATCTGTAGATAATAGTTGTAATCCACAGAAGACAATTCACAAATGTGTACCATGATCTGCAAATATTTCACTACCCACAAACATTTTTTGTATTTGTGTTGTGTAAAGTCACATCCACAAAAATACTGGGCGATTTGCAAATACACATAACTTACTCTGTAAATACGTATTTTAATTCCACGTAAAAATTTTATAGGTTTACATGTAAAGGGATATATACGCATTTATGCATCCATTTCTACACGTGTAATGATATTTGTGCATTTGCAGATCGCTTCCTGTGCATTTACGGACCACGTGACATTTGCAACTTCCTTCCTGTTTGTTTACGTAATTTTGTCCAAATGGTACCGCAGCAATAAGCCATTAAAACTAAGATATAAGTCAAATAAAAACTTCCATAGCAGACTAGGGTAGTTACATTCAATACACTTTACAATATAAAACAAAAAATAGATAAAATGCCATGTATAATTTAAAAGCTGTATTTTTAATCTCAACATATTTAATTTTGACAACTTTAAAGCCAAGAAAAAAATAAATAATCCTGTATTTGCCCACAAGCATTGCATTCCTGGAAGTGTGGAGAGGGCTTTGAAGCCGCATTTAAACCTTCATGTTGGGAGAAAAAAAATGCAGAAAACATGATTAAACACTTAACTGAAAAAAAACACATATTATGAAAAATCCAAATATTTAACATTTTAAAGACTAAGTGTATGCTGTGCATTGGGTGACTCGTAACCTCAGTAGGTTAAAAATCCTATAGCTGGATATAGTGACAGTTGTTTTTTTATGAGCAGCCCATAAATGTGTACATTTTAAAGTTGGAAAATCAAACTTGTCAGTGCTAGTTTGGACAAACTATGGAGCACTGTTTCTCCATAACCTAAAACATTCAGTATCTTTGGCATTTCATAGTGCAATTTCTTCTGCTAATATTGGCCTGCATTTGGCATTTTCAGTTGCATCCACTAATGGCAGGATTTAATTTATGAAATCATGGTATCTGGCACAGAGGTCACACTATGTGGGTCCCTGCTCATACAGATATTTTGGGCAATGTGGACATAGAGGCCAAACAAGCTGTTAAAAGATAAAATGCACTGTAGATGTCAATAATGAACTTTCAAAGACAGAGGTATAGTGTAGTTTGTGAGGCAATAAACCAAGATCACAGATCTTCTACAGCCAAAATAACAAACAAGCCTATTTTTTCCCACCCTCTTACCTATTGTGCTTGCTTGTTTGAGGTTGTATTTTGCTGCTGTCATTCTGCAGTGGGCAACACGCAGGGCGCTGAAAATTGATTTACTGGCAGAGATTTAGATTTTTCCATTACGCAGCACACATGTGTTGCCAGGGTGGGTTGTGCTGCAAACAGCCCTTACTGGCTACGTATTCTTGAAAACACACCTGTCTTTATCCTCAACTGTGGCAAAACTTTTGTTCCTTGCCGACTGTCACCGCAGCACACTGTAATGAGTTTTGTTGTCCATTATTAGAGTTAGATGACAGGGGTCATGTTCACTTCACCCACGCTGCATACTGTATTTCTGTGATGTCTTTCACCAGATGGGTCGCTGACCTGCTCTCTTACCCGGGCCGGGGTGTGCAGAGGCACAAATGGAGCAGCAGGAGCAGATGGGAGCGAGATGGATGAGAGGAGGATGAGACAAGAGCTGTGTGCTTAATATTTAACCAGTGAAGCAGCATGCTGCTCCGCCCAGGAGGTAGGGGGGGGATAAAATCATCACACTGAAGTGACATTGATTATAGAGATGCTGGAATTCACAGGTGGAAATTAAAGTGTACTATACTACTCACGTTTTGAAGTGCCACTTTTTTCTTAAAGCTTCATTAGGCAGAATATTTTTGGCATCATTGGGCAAAAATTCCATAATAACCTTTCAGCATATTGTAATTCAAGTGTTCTGAGAGAAAACTGGACTTCTGCACCTCCTCATGGCTGTTTTCAGGCTTTAAAAAATCTAGCCCGTGATGGGAGACTTTGGCCAATCACAGGTCATTTCAGAGAGAGAGCGTTCCTATTGGCTGTGCTCCAGCTGGTGGGCGGTGCTTGGTATTTCCTCGACAGATCTCAACATGGCTGCCGGGTCACAAACTTTCTCATTTTACAGCTAAACAGTACACTACAAGATGATTTTGAAAACATTTGAGGCGAGAAATAGACATTACAGCAACAGAATATTAATTCATATTTAATCATCGCTGCCTAGTTTTGACCGTTTGATTGGAGTTTGCGAGTGATTGACAGCTGCTCAGACACGGCGGGCAGGCTCCAGCTCAGCTCTGATTGGTTGTTCTTCCTTCGGTCTGTGAAATCTTGCAGATGTCATTAGGAGATGATTTTTGCATCAATGTGCTAAAGTTCCTTCATTTGACAGTTATTTGATTCACAACATCAACCGAAAACAGACTTCCTGTCTGGCTATTTTATATGTAAACACTTTCTAAATAGATTTTTTAAAAAGTTATACTTAACTGTTAACTTTACTGTATTACAATAAATATAAAACCATGTACAGTATACCATAATAGAGAATTTTATAATTATCATGCACCTGTAAGCAAAACTATAACTACACCTTTTAACCCTGGAGTACATTTTACTGCCAATACTTATTTACCTTATAGTAAATTTTTGAACTCATAACTTTTACTTGGAGTATTTTATGTACTGGGTTAACTAAGGTGTAGGATTTGAGTACTTCTTTCACATCTGTGTATAATCAGATTTGGGATACGTATCTGATGTATTCATGGTTAATTGTTCTTGAGCTGAGGAGCAGTTTAATATATTGTGCTGGTGCTGGCGTTAATGAACATTATTTGGATAATATAATAATAATAGTGTATTCATGTGTTTAATTTGAATGCAAATTAGTGGTAAATTTATAGTATGATGGTTTAAAGATCCAAGGAGAAAAGAGGTTCTGCAGCAGCGCCCCCAATTGAGAGTTACCTGAACTGCGAACAAGCGGTTCTCCCTCCCGGCCCCTTTATTAATCAGCACACACTGGTCTAACACACTCACACACACACACATGGGACTTGTCACTATATTGGCTGTAGACCAGTAGGAACCTGGTTTCACACACACAGATTAACACCACGCCTGTGGACGTCAGCACCCTATAAACATCCCCTAGAAAGCCAAGTGTATGTTTAATCCCCAACAGTCGAACCTCAAGGTCACCCACGTTAGTAGAGAGTAACTATATTCATGACAACATGGAGTCTAGTGACATTATTCACTGTCCATTTTAAAGCCTCCAAAGGAACTACAACGCCTCGGTACTCTTGTCTATAGTCAAAAGTTTTGTTGATATTTTTATATTTTCAAGGGACTCAGTTCAAATCATGTCTACAGTGAATTCCTTGTTCAGACTGGTTGCTAGCATTAAAAACTAGGACCGAGGGAGCCTTACAACAAATGTAGCTCACAGAATGTGGTTAATTAATTTCTCTTTCCATGGCCAGCTAGTTACTGGGTCAGCTGCAGTCAGAATATATGATAAAGTAGCTTTTCATCATTCACACCTGAAACTAGAAAGAGCAGCGTAACCGTTTATGACACATATAGTAAGATAGTCAACAGCAACCATAAAAAGGCTAATCAAAAATGCCTCTATATAGTTTGGGAGAATGGTACCATCATGTGGTTGTATTTCTAGCCAGAAGAGCCCAATATTTCGCATTGGGTTCTTGTCAAATCGCGACAGTGATGGAATTACAGATTGGCTGCTTTGTTGAGGCTGATTTAAGATTTGATCAGAAACCAGGATAAAGTAGAAATAGTGCATCCTTCTACTGTTAAGTGGCCTCATTTTTTTTTTTTTTACCAGTGAACCACAATTCATCTCCTCACAGCTTCTTTTCCAACGTTAATTTTGACAAAGCAAGTCTCAATTCTTTTACAAAGAAAAAACATCTGCTGTTCATTTGTACTGCACACATTTTCTTAAAGGGGTAGTTTAACATTATGGGAAATAATTCAATTTCTAGCCAAGAGATAGATGAGAAGATTGATTCCACTTATTATCTTCGTACAGAGCCGGGCTAGCTGTTTCCCCGTTTCCAGTCTTTATGCTAGGCTAAGCTAACCAGCTGCTAGCTCCAGCGTTCTTCTAAATGGACAGACGGTATCTATCTTTTCATGATGAATAGTTTAACAAATTGTCAAACTATTCTGTTAAAGGAGGTGTAACATCTGGCGGCGAGTTTGCAGATTGCAACCTCTCCCTTGTGCCAAGCGTGTAGAAGAACTCTGGTGGCCGACGTGAAAACGCGAATGGCCCTCTCTAGCTGTTGTGAGAGTAGCGTAGGTCATTTTGGAGAATAGCAGAGCCAGTGCGCAGTGTGTGTGTGTGTGTGTGTGTGTACACGTGGGAAGTGAGTGGTGAAGCAAGAGAGAGACAGAGCGGTGGTGAATGTGTATGAGCGAAAAAGTGAGCGAGTGGAGCAGAAGACAGAGTTAGTTTAGCTCTGAGAATATCGAGTGAATGTACAGTAGAAGTTGCAGTTTGTGCAGAAAATAAATGCTCCAGCTCCTCAAGACCAACAGAGTAAGCGAGTAAATCCGGAGCGAGTAACGTTATCAACTCTGGCCCAAGCAGGAAAAGTTAACATAGTGGTTTGTGGGCTACTGTAGAAACATGGTGGCCGGCTCCGTGAAGAGGACCCGCTCCCTATGTAGATATAAACAGCTCACTCTAAGGTAACAAAAACACAATTCTTACAATCAGGTGATTATACATTAAAGAAAACATACTTATTAATTATATTATAATACATTTCTGCCAATAGATCCCCCTAAATGTTACACACTGTTCCTTTAAACTCATTTATTGCTGCTGAAGGCATTTTTAATCTCCTTTGTTGCGTTTGTTCCCTGACCTTTTAAAGTTAAAGAAAGGCACCATGAGTCAGTCAAAATGTCTCAGGCAACCAGATGAACAAAGGCAAACACATTTTTACATATCTGCAGCTAAGTCAGTCACAGACATGACGTGTCCCTTCTTGTCATACAAAGGTTTGAGTGAGAGGAAAGAAGAAAAAAGCGTGTTGATTCCTTTGATTTTATTCCATTTGTCACATAAAATAGTACATTATCCATTTGTTGCTCTTTTTATGCGAGAACCCTTTTGTCATTAAGGTACAGCAGCCCGAAAATCCATCTCACCTTTTAAATGCCTTTTACAATTGTCAAAGGATTCCCAATGCAATGAACAGAGCAGGTTTATCTGTTATATTCAAAATGACGTGAAAGCACAATAGGCCAAATTGGTTCCCCGATTATGAGTCACAGCAGTAATTACTCTGGATTAAGCTCACCTCGAATAATAAGCCTTGAAGAGAAGTAGCTTGCATAACTTTTATCATTTGCATAATAAAGGCAAAAAAAACAGCTATTGGTAATATTGACAGATAGACAGGTTAGACGGTTCCCTGGATTCGGTATTTCCAGGAAGAGATGCTGAAACATGACAAGAAATCGGAGGTGAGATGACCACACTTACACATCTACCCGGAAGATCTTTTCAGCTGTTATGTATGAGCAATCACTCTGTTCTTGAAGTGCATCCACTTTCTAGTGTAGAAAAATTATGTAAATCTCTTCTCTGTCCAGAATAAATATAGCCTAGCAACACACTGTGCTTTCTTAGAAAACTGTCACTTATAATTGGGACAAATTAAAGACAGTATGAGGGGGAGCATCAGGGAGAACCGTTCTGCAAGCCTTGGCTAAATACGATGATTAATTAGAGCTATCACCACATCTTGGAATGGACCGAAACATCGAAAACTCAAGACCTCTTTCGGCACGCTGATTTTGTGCCTGAAGATATTTCAAGACATGGGAGATAGTGACTCCATGGATTAACAGTTGTGAACTTGACAGACAAGCCTGCTTTGTATCAGGATTTCCATAAAAGCACTTAAACAAATGACATAATCCACTGTGTGCATCAAAGGGGCTAATGGTGGGATTTTACTGGTATAAAACTTCATTCAGGGAACCTGTGAGACATCATGAGAGACAAATTTTCCTAAAGACGGCTTCTCTGGATTTATGCTTCGGCAGTTGTTGGCATAACTCTCACAAACAGAGTTTTGGTGTCTAGAGATTTCACTGATGAATCAGCTGGCAGCTCTGAAAAAAACACAGAGACATCAAACGGTTACAAAGTATGTTTGTTTATATTTATGGATAAAATTAAGTGGGGAGAAACATTTAGCGAATCACAAAAGATCACAGTTTTCAAAAAAAACCTCCAAAAATCTTTAAGCTGCTCACATTTTAGTTTAGTTTATTTAAATGAGGTAATCAAAATAAGAGGATCCAAAGGTAAAACTTTGGGAAGTCATTAAGGAATGTGCTGTAAAGTTTTCATCCATAATGTACAACTTTACTGCATCCAAACTGTGCCATCATATCATTGCCACTTACACTACTCATTGACCTGTTCACTTATGGATAAGAGGACATCTGATCTTCCTCTAGCATTTCATTCATGTTAAATGTGGCCTATGTTGCAGGCCACAGAAGTGAAACGCATGTTAGCTAAATAAAGTTAAAGTGATATTTATAGTATCTGACAGCATACACAGCTAAAAAGTTAGTCACTTGCATATTTTACATGTGGGCACCAATTTGTGAAGTAAATCTTATATTTGTCAGCTGAAAACATTTAGTCAAGTCATGTAAAACCTGTGTTATCAACTTTACCTCTCGTGGTTTTATTTGCTTAAGCTGATTTTAAAGTTAAAAAACTATTTAAATGTATCATACGCTGGTGCCAGCTGACAGTAGTCAGGGATTAAAACAGAATAACAAACTCGCTCTGGAAAGTACTTTTCTTATCAGTGACATGTTGGATGATGAAGGTGATTTTCTCCTCGCTGTATATCCGCCCAGAATTATTGGCCTTAAATCAGTTTCGAAGTCGTCTATGTGGATGCTTAAGTCAATATGATATCGACCATCTTTTCATCTTACCCTGGGTGAAGTCCTCGTCCAGGTAGAGTTTGAGCCGTCTGCTGCGGAGGCCGAAAACCTTGGCAGCCTCAGACAGCAGGCCTGAGTAGTCGAGCCCATTCTGGCCCACTGGGTTCACCAGCAGGAGGGTGCCCACCTCTCCTGTCTGGCACTCTGTGAGGAGATGGGAAAGAGTGTTGAAGAGAAACGAACCAGACAGACTTTACTTCCTTTACAAATTGAGAAATGATTGGCCTGTTAGTAAAGCTTGCTCACACGTCCTGGAAAGGTAACAAGCCTAAAGCCTCAGCCATGGGAAAAGGGAAGTGACAGAGAGAAGGAATGATAAATCAAAAACACGATAAAGGACGATAAAGAGAGAGAGAGAGCCAGGCTGTAGGGTCAGAGGGGCAAGGTGAAGGGGTTTGAGTGGGAATGACTTAAAGGATAAAGCTGGATTATGGTACATTTCCTTCAGTACAATGAACACAGTACAACACACAATGAGTGTATTTGATTCCAGTGGTGGAAAATAACTAAGCGCATTTATTTTACAGCAATGGTTTCTAATTATTGTACAGATTCGGATTTTATACACAAAACATATGATCAACCTATAAAATATGACGTATTATTATAGTTTAAACTACCCGACAGTATATAAAATAGTTAAAGGAAAGTTTGACATTTTGGGAAAAACACATTTGCTTTTTTGTCCGTACGGTAAATATGAAGGTACAAGTATAAAGACTGAAAACAGAGGAAAAAGATAGTCTGGCTCTGTTTAAACGTTAGAAGTAAAATGCAAGTAGTTTGCCAACCAGCTCCTCTAAAGCTCAGTAATTAACTTGTCCTATCTCATTTTTAAAAATCCGCAAGTGACAAAATTAACAATTAGGGCTGTCCAGAATAGCATTTTTTGGGCTTCGAAGCTTCAGTGAGAAATATTCGAAGGTGTTCGAATAACAATGTTGAATATGAATAATGTGGGATTATTCCTTATACATAATTATTATTATTATTATTACATACTTAAATATATAAAAAAAAAGCCAAAGCATTTGAATACTGATTTGGAGGTCGATTACCATGGTAACGGTTGAAGCTTCGAAGCATTCGGGTCAGCCCTAGCAAACAGTGTTAAAACGACAACTGACAGTTTTATGGGGCGGTTACGTGTTGGACTATTTCTTTTCAGACAGCCAGGCTAGCCGTTTTCTCCCGTTTCCATTTTTTGTGCAAAGCTAAGTTAACTGACTGCTCTGGCTGTAGCTTCATATTTACTATACAGACATGAGAGTGGCACAGATCTAGAGCAAGAAAGCAAAATAAACGCATCAATAAATGATTGTTTGTTTGTCAATGTCTCTCAATCTTTATTGTTCCCGAGGGGGAATTTGGTTTGCAGCTAGATGATGCAAGTCATAAAAACAACAGTGAAAAAAACTGTTATTTTCCAAAATGTCTGACTATTTCTTTAAAACGAGCTCCATCTCAAACATGAATGCAGGACTTGAATTTGTGATTTTTGTAGTGTGGTATTGCACTTACAACGATTAAGAAATATACATTGTCAGGGTAAGACTAATTTGTGTGTCAAAAATAAAGGATGCTATCTATTGAAGCTATAACGCTACATGCATTAATTTAAATTAAGCTTTGACTACACAGACAAAACTTGTCAGCAGGATAGATTAATTGTTAGTCTTGGTCTCTCCAGGGGATTTGTTGACTATAATTAAGAAGAGTAATGGCAGCCTTTTACTTTAACAGTGAGAAGGACGGCCTCATCAGTTGTGCGTTACTATATTATATGTACAGTATACTGTATGTGAATGAGTGTTTGTGTGTGTTTGTGTATTTCTCACCAGCTGGTTGTGCGTTGGTGAGCAGCAGGTTCACGTAGGGACACAGGAGGGTGTCGGTGGTCGGCGCAGGGCCAGGGGAGGAAGAGCCTGAAGTCACTGACAAAGTTTTACCGCTTAAAGCCTCAAGGTCCATTTTGCTCGTCAACTCTGTAACGAATACAAGCACAAAATCAG
>CAKALU010051962.1:0-10932 GCA_916700995.1 Hozukius guyotensis | reverse complement strand
GAGTTTGCCTTTTAATGGCCATTTAACTTCATGATAAATATAATTTATATTTATTTTAGACAGAGAAAGGTTCAGAAACGTGTGGTAATTACTAAAAAATAGTAATAATCCACAATTAAAACTCCGTACTGTATTCATTTATGATGCTTTCCAAGTCACTGCTTGTTCCACATCACTGTCCGGCACATATTTCAGAATAAAAGCCTCGTGTTAACAAATGAAGGAATTCTGTGCAAAGAAAACCCGCTTTAGGGCTTTTATTTCGAAATGAAAGCAGGAAGTGTTGATTTAAACCCCAAACTTTCAATTCTTGGAGGTCTCAAAGTGATTGCGTGTTCCACAGCACTGACTGCTCATATTTCAGAATAAAAGCCTTGTGTTAACAAATGAAGGGATTCTGTCTATAGAAAAAACACCTGAGGGCTTTTATTTTGAAATGAAAGCAGGAAGTGTTGACATGTAAACTGCAGTAAAGTCTTGCTGGTATGATGTTAATATACAGTCACTAGATCCCTTTCACTGTCTGTGACATATTCTACAGATGTCTAGACATGTAAACTGTATTATGTAGCTGATATGATGTCCATATACTGTCAACAGATCACCTTCACTGTCTGTTGCTGCTGAGACACGCAGCCGAGACGCGAGCGGCTCGCGTGTAAAATAGGCGAGCCTTCTATTCTATAAAATAGACGCGCGTCTGACGTGCGTGAGACGCGCGTCTCATGCGGGCAGTGTGTCCACTCTAACCTGTTAACATGGACGCCGAAATAAAAAACAACACGCCACGCAGCCGCCACGCGAGCCTCATGCGGGCAGTGTGTCCACCACTTTAGACTACATAGAGACAGCTTTTGTTTTAGGTTGTTTGCAACAATTTGCTATAGCCGAGCTAGCGCGCCGTGGTTGTGTAAAACAGGGCCGCGGTGGAAGAGAGACTGCAGACATAGGCCAATTTAAATATTGCTTTTCTACATGCTTATTTATGCTTGTTGTATTGATAAGATACGGTATTGGCTTTTTACTCGCAAAAGGTTTTATCGCACTTACTTACGAGTTATGAGCGTAGTTGGAGGAGCTCAGCCCCGACACGGAGAACAGAAGAGATGCTGCAGCGTGATAATAAATTACACTAAAACATTAAGAAGTACTGATACAAGAACCAGTAATGTTGAAGCTTATCAACACTACGGTCTTGAATAATTTAACCCCCAGGGCTCGTTTAATACTGGGTTTGCCATCTCTAGGCAAGAGTTCAAGGACACTTCAAGAGAAAACACAACTGCACATTATTTCTGGCCTGTTAATGGACACACAGCGGGCACAAATACTGAAAACCCCTCAGTCACAGCATAGTAGTAGTAGTCCTCTGCCTCTCACCCCAGAAAATAAACTAATATCGAGCCTCCAATTCTCTTGTTCTTTCTACACAAAATGTTCTGGGACTGTGGAGACTTCACAGCGGCAGTGCCGCTTTCTGTCACGGCCACAGATGCAGATAGAAGAGAGAGACAAATGAAAATCTATTTTTCACAGCACCACGCGTTCCCTTCCATTAAATGTTCCCAAGAAAAATAGATGACTCCAACAAAAGTTGCCATGGCAACAAAAGTGTGGCCTCCAGCAGGTGTTTTCAGCTCATGCCGAACTAGAGGAAGGCGATGAAGTCTTGGGGAAAAGGCAATCTGCTCAGTGAGTCAAGGCATACACACCCCATTTAAAAAAATCCACAAAGCACATAATGCATGCAATGAAACAAGCAGGCAGCCAAAAAAACAAGACAGGCTACCACTAAATTCCTTCCCATCTAAGTAAACTCAACACGATTGAGGTTTTACAACATCTATAATTCAAAGGAGAAACAACATTGCCCTTAATAAACTACCTCAAAACACCAAAATGACAGCATCTAAGTTGCAAGACATGCAACACATGTTGTTGGTGGTGCGTAAGAGCTATACAACCGTAATGAGGGTGTGTTTCTTCAAAAGCTCATGTGGTCATCGTGGCAAGTTCTCTTTATTTTGAGCACTAAGACGATTTTTATAATTTACGGCACCTTGACACGCAATGCTCCTCAGACTCGATGAATCTCTGCATTTCTAACTATCAGTGCAAATGTAACAATAACAGACTCCCTGATTAGGCGATGGGACAAAATGTTCCTGTTGGCCACCCTCATGGCGATGTACACTAATGGTACGTGTCCACAGGCTCCGTGCTTTCCACGCCCCCCATTCATTGTCTATGTAAGCAGCCGCGCAATGCATTCTGGTAGCGTGGCGTCGCGATTCGAGAGACTAGGCGTCACGACGCCCGCTCCTCATTTGCATAAAGTTGAGGGCTCATCTACTTTATGCAAATCACGGGCGTCCAACGCGACTCGCCGCCTCTCGAAACTCCCGAGGATCTTTTAAAATAAACGTTGTCGATCCAAAATAAAGACAGATTCAGCAACTGCATGGATTATTTCTCGCCTCAAATGTTTTCAGAAACACATTTCAGTGAACTATTTACGTGAAATAAGAGAAGAAAGTTTCCAAACGAGCCTCCATACTGGTTCCGGTTTGAAAGCTGGGAGCAGCAGCCAACGGCGGGAAAGCGTGTGCCTTGTTTCTAGGGACAGCACACCAAGCGTCCAATGTTGGGAAGCGTCGCGTCCCCTCGCGATAAAAAACGCCCCTGTGGACACGTACCATAACTCTACTGCTTCTACAAACTGGATTATACTGTCGCACTGAAATACAAAGCTTTAAAACAGAACATATACTCATGTGATGTCTGTTGAAAAAGCCACAGTGGAGCACAGCAGGTGAATTGTTTTTATGCTGTGCAGGAGATTGTGCGAGCACAGATTATTAGTGAATGAAGTGCCATATTTCCGGTTCCATTGCAACTAATGATGGCGCACAAATAGTGCTTTTAGAGGTTAATTATTTCTGGCAGGTTTGACGCCATGAATGCTGATGAGGCAGACGCACAAAGGCACTTATTTTTGGTGATTCAAATGAGCCAAAAAAAGACGTCCATCAGCTGTGATTCAGCTTATCACTGACTCCAGATGTATTCTTTCCAGCATCAAACTGTATATCCTGATAAACTGCAAACAGAACTGGCGGGTTACAAACATATATTCCCTTCCTATGTGTGCACGTCATCAAAGCTACATCACCACGCATGTTAACTTGCTTCTTAAATAGACAATATTCTCAGGTCAGCGTGTGGTCACTCAGCCAGCTCGGCACAGCGAGACTCCCATTGTTGCTGGACAGGATGTGGGTCAGGGAGCTAAGCCATGCACAGCCTTGTAGTAAAACTGTCCTCTTTATCTCCACCGTCACTCTGTTATGTAATGCCGCTGTGTGTATGTGTACAGTAGGTGGGGGGGGGAGGGCCGGCCGGCAGGAGGGGGCAGGATTTCTGCTGACTTTGCGCGCTCCCGTATGTGCTTTCCTAGTGTTTGTGTCTGCTGAGGCATCTCGGCGGCATAGAGGGGCTCTCCCGCTGACGAAGGGACAGAGAGCGGGGTCGAAAGGGGTAATAAACACCAGCTAATACACTAGGCATTTATGCTTTTCTTTCTTTCCAGCTATTAACTAACAACAATATCCATCCATAAATAATCTAACTATTTAAAAGCAGTTCAGGTAGGTTAGTTGGAGAGCCTATTCTACAGTGTGGTCAATGAATGAGTGACCCTGTTTGACTTGTGCTTATGGCTATATCTGAGCTATCGCCAACCTGACCTAGTTTAGTCCTGTTATATTCTTTCACATGTTGATTATTTGCACATCTACATTTGCACATTTACTAACTCAATTATTGTCTGGTATATCTATAGTGTATTCTGATATTCCTTATATTTTATATTCAATGGATATATTCCTCTAGTGTTTACATGTACATTTAAAGTACTGTTCCTGTGCATTACATGAATAACCTGCTGCTGTAACACAATTAATTTCCCAATTTGGGATCAATAAAGTACATCCATCTGTGGTTTAAATGTTGTGGCTTTACATAATCTGTCTACAAGCTCAATGCAAATCATTTATATATTTAAACAAGACTTACGTGTGAGTATGACACAAGAGTAGACAAACTAGGATAGTAGTAGACTAGAGAGTCAACAAGCCAAAACAAATATTAGACAATCTAAATATAGAGAAAAAAAACACCTTATCAGTAATTAAACTAAAGCTCTTAGTGGCAATCAAAGCATCCATGAAGGTTATAAAGAACATTCTGCATGGCAACTGTAAGACATTACAGAATAAATTCACTAAACTCACAACTGTTCACAAACCACACACTGAAAGAAGCAACCCAGACTGCTATCTAGTTGTGTGCCCAGTGACCAAAATAGGTGCTCAAAACACGAATGCAGCTTCCTCTCTCTAGGATAACACTATCATCACCATACCATGTTATATATATATTTGTTTAGTGTGATATACCTCTGGCTCTTAGTGGCAATCAAAGCATCCACGAAGGTTATAAAGAACATTCTGCATGGCAACTGTAACACATTACGCAGAAATGTGTACAACTGTTTACAAACCACACTGAAAGAAGCACTTTAAACATGGCTACACCAACCCAGACTGCTATCTAGTTGTGTGCCCAGTGACCAAATCAGGTGCTCAAAACACGAATGCATCTTCCTCTCTAGGATAACACTATCATCACCATACCATGTTATATATATATATATAAAGTGAATTATGTTATTATTCAGAAAGAATATGACACAAGAGTAAACAAACTAGTAGTAGACAAAAGAGTCGACAAGCTTAAAACAAATATTAGACAATCTAAATATAGAAAAAAAACACAAAGCATCCAGAGGGTTATAAAGAACATTCTGCATGGCAACTGTAACACATTACAAAATCAATTCACTAAACTCACAACTGTTTACAAACCACACGCTGAAAGAAGCAATCCAGACTGCTATCTTGTTGTGTGCCAAGTGACCAACACATGTGTCATGCACAAAACACTAATGCAGCTTCCTCTCTCTAGGATAACACTATCAATATGAATTATGTTCTTTTGTTTCAGAAAGAAAGAATATGACACAAGAGTAAACAAACTAGTAGTAGAGGAGAGAGTCAACAAGCTTAAAACAAATATTAGACAATCTAAATATAGAAAAAAAAACACCTTATCAGTAATTAAACTAAAGCTCTTAGTGGCAATCAAAGCATCCATGAAGGTTATAAAGAAATGTGTGCACATTTCAAAATAAAAGCACAACTGTTTACACTGAAAGAAGCACTTTAAACATGGCTACACCAACCCAGACTGCTATCTAGTTGACCAAAACAGGTGCTCAAAACACAAATGCATCCTCCTCTCTATAGAATAACACTATCATCGCCATACCATGCATGTCAAAACACATAAAGCTCCCTGTGCACACTGTGCAATCCTGCAGGATCTGCAAGACTTCCTCTCTCTCTGCTGTCTCTCTCTGCATAGTGCAGCCAGGCAGTGTGTGCAGCACACATGGCAGAGCTGGAGCTGTCAACACGCAACACCTAGCTGTCAAAAAGCCCTGTGCTGTAGGAGTGTGTCTCACTGTCTCCCCCTGGCATTTGTTCACTGAAAGTACACCACGTCCGAGAGAGAGAGGAGGAGGCCTATCTACTCTGCCTTTATACCCGAAGAGAAAGTCAACAAAATGGTGGAGCAGAAACAAGTCACGTGACTTCTTTTGTGCTTTCTGGTGCAATTTCAAGCAAAACAACACAACAAAACACGGCTCACTAACACAATATCAAACCCTTGAGACGTTACGATAACATAAGTGGTGGATATTGGTGGTAATATTGAGTATTCGTCGAGATCCGTCGTGTGTATGAGAAAAGATTATGGCCGCCATTTTGCAACGAGCCTTGCGCAGGCAGCATAGTGGTGGAGCCTCCGAGGGATGGTGAAAACACGGCCGAAAAACATCCACAATGAGTCGGGCACGCAATGAAAAAA
This sequence comes from Hozukius guyotensis, assembly GCA_916700995.1. NCBI lineage: Eukaryota > Metazoa > Chordata > Actinopteri > Perciformes > Sebastidae > Hozukius > Hozukius guyotensis. The sequence goes on along the minus strand of CAKALU010051962.1, from coordinate 4,941 downwards.
CATACCGATTCCTCCTCTTTCTCCATCCCGGTCGGCATCTGCGGCACCGCCCGGTTGATGGAGGCATATTCGTGCAGGTCCGGTAGATCCTCGCAGCGGAAGACGGGTAGAGGCTTACTAGCATCCAGCGCCCGAGCCCGAAACGACAACTTACTCATTATTTTTATATTAAAAGATGCAGCATATATTCAATCTGCTAGGAATAACAGCAGGAAAGCCTCGAGTTCTCATGGAGGAAGCTTTTTGAAGAGTCAAACCGGTGGATTGAGGTGTAAAGTAGGGGTCCGAACAGAGCCCGAGCAGGCCCGAGTTCGGTCGCTCTCTGTCGGATTCTTTTTTTCGCAGGCTCCGCTGTTCCCTCCTCCGGTTCAATACGCCATGGCCAACATGGCGGACATTACAAACTCATGCAGCTCTCGCAGCTTCAGATCCGAGAAGCGGCCCAACCCCCTCGATCACACAAACAGCCATTCCCACGCAGTTTCGCACGCGTGCGCGCTCGCGAGACCCTTGGGGTACTTGGTGGGGGGGAGGAGGGGGAGGAGGAGGAGGAGGAGGAGGTAGCGTAGCAACGGTGGGGGTGAGAGATGCTGGATGCTGATGATGAGGATGTGAACTTCCCAGGCTCGGGATGTTCTCATCCTGTAATACGACAGGGATGATGATGATGCTGACGTACAGAGGACAGATTTATTCTCTATGAAATAAAAAAAAAATGCATGTATGAAGCAGATAAAAACAAAAATGTTGAACACATGGAATAAATCCTTCTAAACTCATTATTTCAAGGAAAATCATTCTTTTTTTTTGCAGCAATAAAAGAAAAAGAAAAACTGTCGCACTACAGAAATAAAATACATTATATTTCCAGGTAAAAATACAATCACCTAATTATGTTAGATTAGATTTTCGATTTATTCTCTATGAAAAAAAAAAATCAACAGGAATTACAGTTGAAATGTAAACTTTTTGAATGCAGCAACAAATTGGTCAAAACTTAAACAGGAATTAAGATTCCTGTATAAAATGTATATAGTATATAAACATAGTAAATATCGATCTGATCCGGTATCGATATCGGTGCATCCCTAATTATGAGATATTTTATTTGAGATGCTGGATGCTGATGAAGAGGATGAGAACTTCCCAGGCTCGGGATGTTCTCATCCTGTAATACGACAGAGGATGATAATGATGATGACGTACTTAAGAGGACAGATTTATTCTCTATGATGAAAAATAAAAAATTATATTTTTTTTGCAATATTTAAGAGAAAATAATGTTGATGAATATGTATGAAGCAGATAAAAACAATAATGTTGAAAACATCTGGAATAAATCATTCTAAACTCATATTATTTCACAGAAAATCATTCTTTTGACCATATCTATTATTTTTTTTGCAGCAATAAAAGAAAAAGAAAAACTGTCGCCACACAGCAATAAAATACATTATATTTCCAGGTAAAAACACAATCACCTAATTATGTTAGATTAGATTTTTGATTTATTCTCTATGAAAAAAAAGAAAGAAATGGAGCAATATTTGAGAAAAAAAATAAATATTTTTTTTCACAGCAATATAAGGGAAAGGGAATTATGACCTGATTATAAATATTATATTTAAATAATCACAATTAAGTTTTTATGCAAATAACCACTACAGATGGCAATAACAAACTACAGTACAGTAGTGTGTAGGCTACAGTACCCTCCCACCCCCCAAAAACAGGGCTCCCCCGGAAGCTACGGTGTCATTTGAACACTGTAATTTACCATGTATAGAATGTTTTTCATGTAAATTATATCGAACATTGAATTACATCAGATCTAAAATGTGATTCCTTCATTTAGCGCATAGATTTTAAAAGTGGCAGATACAATTTCTGAGTGGCAGAAAAAAAAAAACGTACCTGCCACAGTGGCAGGCAGTGAAAAAAGTTCATTTCAGACCAGGTGAATATCTAGAACTATAACTAAATATGTATGAAGCAGATAAAAACAATGTTGAACACATCTGGAATAAATCATTCTAAACTCATTATTTCACAGAAAATCCTTCTTTTGACCATATCTATTATTTATTTTGCAGCAATAAAAGAAAAAGAAAAAACTGTCGCACTACAGCAATAAAATACATTATATTTCCAGGTAAAAACACAATCACATATGGTTGTGTTAGATTTTTTTTTTTTTTAACCTTGAAAGGGCACAATTTTAAACTTCCGTCTCGTGTGTGTTGACATTAATGTGCAACCAAAAATAGGACACCTGTTCTGCCCGGTAGATTAAATTATTTTGCAGGTAGCGCCACCCTGTGGTACAAGCACCAACATACTACAATTCTCCACTATTATTACAAGTGAACTGTATCTGCTAAACGGGGTTAAAGCTAGAAAAGTGGGGAAACATTCACATCCCCTACAACTGTGTTGCCATCAATATATATTTTTTTATACAAAAATAAAAAAATATTGTGTTTACTCACATACTATGCATGCACCTGCAGAGACTGGACACAACAAATATAATATCTCATAATTAGGGATGCACCGATAACGATACCGGATCGATATTGACTCTATGTTTATATACATTTTATATTGGAATTTTAATTCCTGTTTAAGTTTTGACCAATTTGTTGCTGCATTAAAAAACTTAACATTTCAACTGTTAATTTTGACATTTTTTAACCAAGTTGCTGGAGTACGATTTATTATTTTATTAATAAATAACAATTCAGTAAATGTATATCTATGTATTTATTTATTAGGAAAGCAATTTTTAAGTCAAGCCTGATGCTGTCTTACACATAAAAGAATGATCCCAGTCACTTCCACACAGTGAGGCATACAGCTTATTAATTAAACACCGCTATCGGATCGGTAACAGGTATCGCTATCGGTATCGGGACTGAAAAAGTTGGATCAGTGCATCCCTACTCATTATAAAATGGTTGGGCAGTAAAATCCAATTTAGTAAAGCTATGTAATGTTGGTTTAGGATGAATTATTCATTGTCTCAAGCAGTACTGGAGAGCAGTACTCCCTGCAAACTGAAAGTATGCCATGCTTACAATTAAGAAATTGATAAAATTAAGATTGGCAATATGGCAAAAGCTATACAAATACAGCCAGAATGAAAATATTGAAGTTGACTTATTCTTTAAGTTAATTAAAAGTCCTAAACAAACACTCTTTATCTAAAATTACTGATACTCTTATGTAATTTTTGACAATGTGCCTGGCCATAAACAATAAAAAATAGTACGCTGTGGTGTTGTAATTGTTTCTAAATGTTCTTATATGATGTTATGACCAAAGGCAGGATAGATCCATGGATTCACGCTTTGTCAAGCAAACAGAAATCAAGATACACTCAGACAGGCAACATTGTTTAATTTGTCAACTGCCAACAAGTGTTGCTTCATCCCAGTGTAGCTTCATCTTCTTGTTCGTAACTGTCAGATGTGGAAAACCAGCACAGTCTTCTGGCTGCTGTAGCACAAAAGCTTGGAGGGTGGGCAAACTGTGCATCCTGACAGGTCCCCCCCCTGCACATTACTGACGTACTGCGATGTTATTTACATTTGATCACCTGTTAGATGAGACATGTCGTGCCTTTCTCCGCTGACGACATTCAACAATGTGGCATTTTTTTTGTTCCACAACAGGACTGCAGCTGTCTGGATGTTTGTTTAAATCAAACAACTCTCGGTTACCTCACACAAATCAGTCACCAGCTTCCAAAGCTGATCATTTCTGAAATGCTGAAGGCAATGTGTTTGGCACAAATGATCAGACTACTTTTCTAAGTCAACAAAATGATATGCCTCATCCATTTTTAATACGTAGGCCAACAGCTGCTGAACATTTTAACACAAGGTTTAATGTTTATGTTTGATTTAAATGTGTCCCAAAAGAGTGGCTTGCATAAAGAATGGATATGTGGTTACTCAGCATATGGTACTCAACACTGGCCCAAAGACAGAGAGGTATATAGGACTGCAACTAACTAATTATTTTCATTGTCGATTAATCTGTCGGTTATTTTCTCGATTAGTCGTTTGGTCTATAAAATGTCAGAAAGGTGAAAATGTCGATCAGTGTTTCCCAAAGCCCAAGATGATGTCTCTTGTTTTGTTCACAACTCAAAGATATTCAGTTTACTGTCATGGAGGAGTAAAGAAACCAGAATATATTCACATTTAAGAAGCTGGAATCAGAGAATTTGGACTTGTTTTCCTTAAAAAAAATTACTCAAAACCAATTAATCGATTGTCAAAATTGTTGCCGATTAATTTAATAGTTGACAACTAATCAATTAATCGTTGCAGCTCTAGAGGTATACACACAGAAGTGCAATAACTGTAACTCCTTGCTTCAGATGTAAGAGTGTAAAGCCTAGTTAATAGTCCTATTATTAAGTATATTCAGTAAGAATCAATATGGAAACTCAAGGAAGCCTCATTATAGATGTTTCAAAGTATAATATCTCCATTCTCAGGCTTTACCAACTATCATACTGTTTGCACACAACACCTGTCTACACACAAACAATAGTTTGCGTATAACATCATTAGATATATTCGTCATTACAACACATCTGTGGGTAACGTTTGACACTGCAACACATATGCCTAACACCAGATGAACTGTGCAAATACCAATTTACTGCACATGCAATACTGAGAAATAAGAAATGAGTGTGCAGACATTTTTTAAGGTGGGCATTGAACACAGCCCTGATCTTAGCTACATTGTGATATACAGGGGTACAAGATATGCAAATATACATATTTTATAGTCAAACCAAATGAGAAAGATAAAAAAAGAAATGCAAATAACCTGTAGGGGTTGGTGAGAATTCCTGCAGGCATGAGTGAATGATACAGATGTGGGAGGCTGACATCATAATAATCATCATCCATTTGGGAACAA
>CAKALU010051961.1:0-11092 GCA_916700995.1 Hozukius guyotensis | reverse complement strand
CCAGTTAGATCAGCTGATGCATGATGGGAACCAGTAAGATCAGCTGATGCATGATGGGAACCAGTAAGATCAGCTGATTCATGATGGGAACCAGTAAGATCAGCTGATCAATGATGGGAACCAGTAAGATCAGCTGATGCATGATGGGAACCAGTAAGATCAGCTGATGCATGATGGGAACCAGTAAGATCAGCTGATGCACGATGGGAACCAGTAAGATCGGCTGATGCATGATGGGAACCAGTAAGATCAGCTGATCAATGATGGGAACCAGTGAGATCAGCTGATGCACGATGGGAACCAGTAAGATCAGCTGATCAATGATTGGAACCAGTAAGATCAGCTGATGCATGATGGGAACCAGTAAGATCAGCTGATGCATGATGGGAACCAGTAAGATCAGCTGATGCATGATGGGAAACAGCTCTATTAACCACTGTTCTATAGAAATGACCCCGTATGGAGATAACATCATGTTCAGTGTGATGAATAGAGTTTAGTGATGAAGCAGCAACGGTGAACCTGCAGCCACTGAACGAGGAAACAGCTCAGAGACGTATTAATACGACGTTTCACTGTTTTAGATCAACGTCTGTGAACATGAGCAACAGAGAGAATCCAGTAAAGTCTGAAGAGATCAACGTCTCTCAGCTCTTCTGTTAACTCAGACTTCCTTCATCACACGTTTACTATTGTTCATAACCATCCAACAATAACTAACTCCATCTGGATGAGTTCATATCAGAGGAGGGAAGTCACAAGGAAGTCTGGAGTCTTTGACCTGAAGTCCCAACTCAAGACTGACAAGTCCCAACTCAAGACTGACAAGTTCCAACTTAAGTCCCAACTAAAGACTGACAAGTCCCAACTCAAGACTGACAAGTTCCAACTTAAGACTGACAAGTTCCAACTTAAGTCCCAACTAAAGACTGTCAAGTCCCAACTAAAGACTGACAAGTCCCAACTCAAGACTGACAAGTTCCAACTTAAGTCCCAACTCAAGACTGTCAAGTCCCAACTAAAGACTGACAAGTTCCAACTTAAGTCCCAACTCAAGACTGTCAAGTCCCAACTCAAGACTGACAAGTCCCAACTCAAGACTGACAAGTTCCAACTTAAGTCCCAACTAAAGACTGACAAGTTCCAACTTAAGTCCCAACTCAAGACTGACAAGTCCCAACTCAAGACTGACAAGTCCCAACTCAAGACTGACAAGTTCCAACTTAAGTCCCAACTTAAGACTGACAAGTCCCAACTCAAGACTGACAAGTTCCAACTCAAGACTGACAAGTTCCAACTTAAGTCCCAACTAAAGACTGACAAGTCCCAACTCAAGACTGACAAGTCCCAACTCAAGACTGACAAGTCCCAACTCAAGACTGACAAATTCCAACTTAAGACTGACAAGTCCCAACTCAAGACTGTCAAGTCCCAACTAAAGACTGACAAGTTCCAACTTAAGTCCCAACTCAAGACTGACAAGTCCCAACTCAAGACTGACAAGTCCCAACTCAAGACTGACAAGTCCCAACTCAAATCCCAACTCAAGTCCCAACATTAGATCAGAGTAATAATATATTAAATTTAAAAAAATCATGAATCATTTTTAAACTTTGTATTTATTTGTTAAAACAAGTGCGACTGAATTTAATCATAAAATAAGTTCTGGGGAATTAAGTTTTGACATTGTGGGAATGAACAGTGTTAACGTTAGTGGATCCAAGAAATGAATTGATTGATAGCACACTTTTTAAATACGTTTTAATCTTTGGGCTCGGGTCAAAAGGCTCAAGTCCAAGAAAAGTCACGAGTCAGTGGTGTTAAACTTCAAGTCGAGTCTAAAGTCATCAGATGTTTGAGTCCTCACCCCTGGTTAGTCGTGTCGTAGATATTGGAAGCAGGTCAGCAAAGTGACACTTTATTTATAACAGATTTTTAAAATTCATATTTTTATTTAGTTTTCTATATGTTTATCTCTTTTTTGTTGTTTTTCATCTTTAAAGATATATTCAAAGTGTCCTCTGGGACATGAAACAGAATTCTGTTTGATCATCTAGTCTAAAAGGAGACGTTTTATGGAAGCTAAATGAAGCAAAATCTCTATATTGACCAGTTGATGAAAACAATGTTTTTGTGTTAAATGAGTAAATGTGGAGTTGTGACTCAGCGTGGTTCTGGTGATAAGAAGTGAAGTGAAGTGAAGTCAGACCAATCGGACCAGTCTTGCATCATGTGTTATGACTGCGTGATGAGGACGGGGCGTGCCTCTCTCTAACCACTAACTCTTCAGCTCCTCGACGTTGCACATCAAGACAAACACTTTTGTTTTTGGACGGTGAAAATGAGAGGGATGAGCGAGGCGGTGTGGGAATTAGGTAAATGTCACAATCCCACAGTCGGCGTGGCCCGCGAGGAAGAAGACGGGCCAGCAGCACGCCCTGACTTCACCCCGACCCACGGCGGTAACGCTCAGCAGGTTTTACTACAACTATCCATATTACAATAATAATTATAAACCTGTTTAATGACCATTTACATTCAAAACGTCTCCAGTTGGCATCTGCAAATACTTTATTGTCAGTATTTGCATTTCACCATCATTGTTAAGCAACTTCAAATTCACAAATCCACTATTATTATCACATTAATTCCTGTCTAATTATTTCAGAATGTGTGTCGTCTTTAATGTATTTCTTTGTTTTTTGTCTGCTTCTTTTTGATATTTATTTTTTTATTGTAGTTTTCTAAGTTATGTCAGCTTTTTTAATATTATTTTTCCTCTTATTTTATTGTTAGTTTTTCTCCTGAAGTTGAAGTTAAATAAACCCGTGGCTTCTTCACCTCTCCTGACACATTTCATATTTTTTCATTATCTGGATTTTATGCAGTCTCATGTGGGTGTGCAAATAAATAAATAAATAAATAAATAAATGATGTAATCGGCAAGACGTCACACCAGAAGAAAAAGTAAACATGTCACTTTGTGAGGGTGACGTCTCCGTCACCTACGACGTCCGCTAGGGTGCATTAACACACTGAACTGATCCAGAGTCGGTCTGCAGATAAGACATGAGGAAGGGAGGAGGTGGTGGATCAGCAGCTGTCCGTCGGCCCGTCGTCGTGCGTAATGACAGAGCAGACGGAGCTGTTGGTTGTGTCGGTTTACGGAGCATCACATGGTGACATCTAGCTGCTCGGAGCTTCACCACACCTGGACCGACTGTCAGACCCTCTGTCATCAACAACCTACCGGTCAGCTGTTTGATCACAGGGAGCTGAGAGTGGACGTTATTAGAGGAGGAACATCCATCCACATTATCTAAGATTACAGAGGATTCTGGGTAATGGGAACGTCTCTTAAACTGCTTTCACACATAAACTGCAAGAAAATCACAGCGAGCGAGTGGACGCGTTGATGACGTTTCTATCATGACCGGCAAAAAACCGGAAGAATATAAACATGGAGAAGAAGGGTGAAGAAGAAGGGTCATTTACACAAAGACGCCAACAATGCCGCCGTTGTTTGTGACCAAATTATAAATGGTGACCGCGGTAATCTGCGTCAAGTCCTGTCTCCTGCACGCTCTACCCAGGCGCCGCCAGGTCGTGTCTAGAAGGGAACCAGCAAATTGGGGAAACTCTCACAAGATGGTTAAGGGTTAGGCATTGATATCGAATAGTAAAGGTTAGGGTAGGTTGACGAGCAGCGAGTCTCGTGAATGTTTTTGCAGATCTCAGATCAGCTTTCGCAATTTGCAAACGGCGGTACGACAACTTCTGTGTCCGTCATCGGGCCCAAAAAGACGTTTTCCCAGAGACTTACATTGGGAAAGAGACGTCTGTGACTTAGAGGACAATCTTTTTTGCAACCCGGTCTCACGCTAAGGCGAATAAATACCACGACATTACACCGACATTCTGCATTTTATGTCACGCAAACGTCCACAGTTAGGTTCAGACAAGTAAACCACTTAGTTAAGGTAAGGGAAAACGTCTTGGTTGGGCTTAAAATAAGTACGGAAACGAAGTACGGAAACAACTATAGAAAACACCTCACAAACATCACTAACGGTCACAACGGTCTCCTGATTAAAAAGTCCTGTTTTTGTTGGACCTGGATGTGTTTACATTACAGTCAGCTCAGGATACATGGAGTACAAATGACACGTGGAAATCAAGAAAGGCGTACTTATTGCACACTAAACGCCTTGAGCATTATGGTGTCATTTACAGTATACACCCATTTTGAGCAACAGGAAGTGATAAAATGCTGACTCATTTCTGGGTTTTAGGACTCATTCCTGTAGCACCATATGGGCCCAAAGGATGAGGAAGATCACCGGATGATCCGGGTACTTTATCAGTCGGAAGTGGAGTCATTTTAGCTTCATGCACCACTGAGACACTCTCATACGCTGCATCCTGTTCTCTCTTTACATCCCTGGGCGCCGCCCCTCGCCTAAACCAAACAGAGTGTTTCCAGAACGGGTCTGACACGGACTCTCTCCTGTTGTGTGTGACATGTGAAACATATGAGAAACCGTCTTCATAGTGAGATGTGCTCGGTGTGTGTCGGAGCGTCGCCTGGGGTTCACTCATGATTTGAGGCTCTATACGTCTCAGGTGACATTCCTCGCTGCCAGATGTAGTTGAGCAACGTGAATCAGCCTGAAGGACCAGATCATCAGATAAGGAGTTCCTCCTCAACCTCTACCTGACTCATCACTGAGGACGAGCTGATGATATGTGGCTCCATATTTATTATAACCAGCTTAGGACACACATATATATATATATATATATATATAAACTCTATGACATGTGACTAAGAATATTTCAGTAATCAGTTGTAGAATAAAGAGCACAGAGCTGAAGGTTAACTGATCAACTCACTGCTCTTTGTACGGATAGAAAAGAAGTTACAGATGAACTTCTCTACATCACACAGATCTTCTAGCTGGACCATGCAGAGCCAGAATCACAGTAACTGTTTCTGGTCAGTGAGCATCTTACCGTCCAGGTGGCGGACTTGGCTGTGCTGGACTGCTGGAAGGACACGTCGAAGGTGTGGGTCCCGGCGTAGTCCGTGTTAGACGGGATGGCCGGCGAGGGGGAGAGGGCGTCGAAGGTGGAGCTGGGCTGGGCGTAGGGCGATGGGGCCGTCACGTTGTTCTGTGCGTGGTCGTTGTTGTAGGGGCTGGTGGAGGTGGAGCCGCCGTTCTGAATGGTCTGGTCCATACTGTTCAGGAGCCCCAGGTTGGTATACTGTGACTGGAGACAAGATGGAGACAACGACAGAATTACTTCACGATGCTCTAATCTGACAGGAAACCGTGGAAATGGACACGTTATTATGTGAAAAGGTGATATTTAATAGAGCTGCCAATCCATTGTCAAGTATTTAATCCTCTTATCAACATGGGAGTGGACAAATATGCTGCTTTATGTAAATGTATGTATATATTTATTATTGTAAATCAATGAACAGCACAAAACAATGACAGATATTGATCCAGAAACCCTCACAGGTACTGCATTTAGCATAAAACAATATGCTCACATCAGAACATGTCAAACTGCAGCCCAACAGGCAACAACAGCTGTCAGTGTGTCAGTGTGCTGACTTGACTATGACTTGCCCCAAACTGCATGTGATTATCATAAAGTGGGCATGTCTGTAAAGGGGAGACTCGTGGGTACCCATAGAACCCATTTACATTCACACATCTGGAGGTCAGAGGTCAAGGGACCCCTTTGAACATGACCATGACAGTTTTTCCTAGACAAAATTGAGCTAGTGTACAGGTCATTCAGTCAGTTAGTGAGAGCATCCTCACATTCACACTCCCTTTTTTGTTCATTTTTTTCTGCTACAATTAGGGGTATATCATCAGCATATTGGCGAATCAGAGCTATAAATAGACACACAGATACAATATGAAGTACACATATTGTATAGCTAGTATGACATGGTTGGTACCTATGGATTCATCAGGTTCTCTAGTTTCATATGATACCAGTATATCTTCACTCTAGCTTTAAAACTGAGCTGCTACAACCTAAAAATCACAAGTTATGTTAATGTGTTAAAGAAATTAGTAGCGTTAAAACAAATTTGCGTTAACGAGTTATTGTCTTGTTAACTTTGACAGCCCTATTATTTAATCATCTGCTAGATTACATAAACAATGAGAACATGACAAAAATCTGGCAAGAATTATCTCTCAGTAAACGGTGTTATAGTTTAAATTCATTTAATTTAATTTAACCTTTATTTTGACAAAATAATCCTGTTGTGATTTTGAATCTCTTTTATAAGGAGGTCCTGGTCAAGATGGCAGTTCATAAGTTTCATACAAACACATACAACAGACTTTGAAATAAAAAAACAACAACATAAAAACATAAAATATTTTACATAACAGAAAGAATAGACTTAAAAAAAACAACGATTTTTCATTCAGTGCTCAAAAAACCCTTAACCCTGTTCTAATAACCTTGCATGTTTATAAAATAATCTAGTTTAAAGTGTCTCTGGAGCAAGAGGAGGGAGCAAATACTTTAAAAGCACCAAAAACGGTGCTCCAACATACAGTTGATAAAGTACTACATAATAGATAAGTACTATATAATAAATAAGTACAACAAAATAAGTAGTACTGCATAATACCTCTTAGTTTCAGGTGAAATACTGATTGACTTTTCATGTTGAAGGTTTTTAGTTTGAAACTAATGACAGCGTATCACATGTCAGGTGATGACAGGAGGAGGCGAAGGCTACAGGAAGTGGAGCTCTTGTTTCCATGGTAACGGAGTAACATAAACCACCTCTGCTTGTGTTTACGGGTCGAGCTGCTTCCTGAACCGACACCGTTAACACGTCCAACACTCACACAGAAAACACTCTGGTTTTATAGTGTCTGGATCGATGTTGTGATGATTCCTTCTCTCTCCGGCAGCCACAACTATTCAGACGGGAGGAATGAAACAGGAAGCAGAACCCACCTGGGTCGCCGCCAGCCGCTTCCTGCTGGGGCTCTGCTGGCTCTGCTCGCCATTCAACTCATTCCTTTCCATTTATAAACGACACATTCCTGGACGAGGTGCCATAGACGGCCATTAATCTCTCCGGGGGCCTCTCTTGTTTATTTCAAGCACGGCCGACCGACCACAGCTGTCCGCCTCACAGCCGTCACGCCGCCAGGTGTTGGTGTTGGTGTTGGTGCTGTTGGCGTCCAGATGACCAACACAACACACAGTATTTAACTATTATCAAGCAATGCTGCTGCTTTATTACACACAGAGTCAACCTCAGTGCCACAGAGGAGCTCATGTTGTATAGAAAGGGTTAAAGGAGAAAACACGTGTGTGACTCAAACAGAAGAACTGGTATCTATTTATTTATTTTGGCGTGATTTAAAAGCAGGAAGTAGTTGGTGTTTTAAATGGAAATCAACCAGGTGACACCACTTCCTGTCTGGACGGTGTTTTCCCGTATATGTGAAGAGTCAGCGTCCCTGACATCAGAGTGACTCCGCTGAACTGTGGCGTAATCATCTGCGGCGCTGATCCGTCCAGAGATGTACCCGACGCCGGCAGCTGCAGCGCTGGATGTGACAGGCACCAATTATCAACGTCACATTATCATCGTAGAGAGATCAGAGATAAAAGCAGAACGGCTAACACAGAAGGAGGGCCCTGAAGGGTCCACATGAACCGGAGGATGAAGGGTTAACAGTGAACGCATCACGTCTTGATGTTTAATGGAGTGGAAGTGGGATATCAGCCTTCACTTCCATCAGATCTTATTCCACTATAATACAGCAACCGTTTAATTAAAGAAGCACTTTAAAGATTCCTGCTGTGTGCAGGCGGCGCTGCGTTCAGGTCACACGGTATAAATCAGCGGCGTTGACGTCCTCAGCAGCCTCTAATAACGTCTCTGAGCCTTCAGCTCTTCTCTTTGTCTCTCTGATAAACGCTGCTCAGCAGCTCAGAGAGAGAAACTATAGAGGCCTTCAGAGAGACGTCCTCTGACCACAACCATGTGAAGGATCCACAGCAGGTAGTTCAGCAGCAGCACTGATTTAAACATTACTGATTATATATATATAGATATACAGTTACTGATGTTTATATATATAGATATACAGTTAATGTGTATATATATGGATATACAGTTACTGCTGTATACGACCAGATGGATGAATGAAACCACCACATCTCGTCTCGTCTCACGGCGTGCCAGAAAAACTACTTTTATTTTAGTTTTTTTATCATCATGAAACATCAAGTCAAATAGCAAAAGGAGCCAGTAGCATTGGCTAAGTACTATAAGTTAAAGCATATAAAGTGTACTTTCATAAACTATAAAGTGGGCTACAAGTATATACAAGTATACTTAGTATAAAAACTATTAAACTAGTAGTATACTTTAAAGTGTACTTTCATAAACTATAAAGTGGGCTACAAGTATATAACTACTAAACTAACAGTATTCACTTGTACTATAGTTTATAGTATAGTTGCAGTACAAAATGACTATTCTTACACTTAAAGGTTTACTTTTATAAACTAAAGAGTGGGCCAATTTTAGTCCTAAGAAGTACTGAAGTAGTACACTTACAAGTATACTACTAGAACATTGATATTAATATATTAATGAACTTGAAGTATACTACTTTTTTATAAGGGACGAATGTCCAATAACGTGTGCAGTTTCCTCTCCAGTCTTTTCAAAAATAAAACTCCTTAGTTAGCTTTAGTAAAAGATGGTGGTTTGGGTTAAAATAAGTCCAGAAGTTCTGTAACTGAAGTTCAGAAGTTACAAATAAATCAACGTTGACTTCTGGCCTCACACGGGGCACCAACAGAGGTCTCCTGGTGACAGTCTGTTTTTAGACCCACCCGTCCACCCCGACCTCCTCGCTACACGCCGTTCACCGCTCTCTATACTTCCTGTTTTTTGTCACATAACTTCCGTACTTAAGTTTCCCCACTTCCGATGTTATTTGAACCCAAACCGCCATCTTTTCCTAAACCTAACTAAGTAGTTTGTTGCCTAACCCTAACCAAGTTGATCTTTTCCTAAACCTAAACTTAAGTAGTTTTATTTTGCAATGATTGGAGCGGAAATTGACACGTGCGTCACGTGTTGCACAAAACATACGTTGTTGAAAGTCGTGCTGAGCGTCACGAAAAAAAGGGAAAGTCACGTCTATGAACAAGAATCAAATAGATTACATTTTGTGATTATCTCATGAACTGCTGTGAGACTGAGTTGTACATTCACATGATATAAAAAATGCCAGAATTGGCCAAAAGGCTATTTTCCATCAGTAGTCTCTGGCCGACGTGTTACAGAAAGATTCATAAAGAACAGAAACATGACATGCAGTTTAAAAGTTGTAAAAGGACACACAGTTGTTAGAAGCAGTCGTGACATTTATACAAATAAAACTGGTGTCTGATTAATAAGTTAGAATACGTATCATGATACAGGGGTTACCATTCAATATATCACGATACTGTAAGCAAGGAGATATATCGCGACTTTTTAAATCTAGTTCTAGGAAAGCTGCATTTCATTGCATTTTTGCACCAATTTTTAGTTTGTAACTTTACATTTTTCTTGTCAACTAAACTTAAACAAGTTGAACATTTAATTAAATGTTTGCATTTTTGCAAAGACCGTGAATCTAATGTCGATAAGCCTCATTAAAGAAAACGGAGCTGTGTTGCTTTTATGTTTATAGGGCTGTGTATCGGCAAGAATCTGACGACACGATACGTATCATGATACAGGGGATACCATTCAATATATTGCGATACTGTAAGCAAGGACATATATTGCGATTATTTTAAATCTAATTTTAGGAAAACTGTCATAGTATAAAGAACACACCACCATACGCATCAAATCTCATTTATTTTGGATTGCATCGCATTTCATTGCATTTTTGCACCCATTTTTAGCTTGTATCTTTACATTTTTCTTGTCAACTAAACTCAAACAAGTTGAACATTTAATTTAATTCTTGCATTTCGTTTCATTTTTGCAAAGACCGTGAATCTAATGCCGGTAAGCCTCATTTGAAGAGAACGGAGCTGCGTTTCTTTTACGTTTTTCGGTGCTAACATGTTGAACCAGATCGGCATGATGTGCTCGTATATCACACTTACAATTACGGCAAACTGCCTGCGAGTCGGAGAGAGACCGGAGAAAACGCAACCCGCTACTACCAATATTTGTAAGAGACTTTCCAGGAAAACTAGCCCAAAGTTTGCTGATAATAAGCGGACTTGGAAACTCTGTTTGGGGCTCCTCCACCAGGAACATCAGAGTTAGAGAGACTTATTAAAAGAGTTAAAATAATAAGTTCACTGCAGCAGCATTTTTATGTTAAACTTTTGATTTGACCTTTAACTCCCAGGAAAGAAAACAGAATAATTCTCCCATCTGGTGTGAACTTGGTGTGTGAATCTCTGACATAAATAATAATAATAGTCATCAGTTTTTATTTGTTTTTGCTGCTTGAGTCACTCACTGAAGCTCCTTTCAGACACAACGTGACAACGCCACCACTCACCTCTGACACACGTTATTTCTAACGGCTTGCACAACGTCAATCAATTTAATTTAATTTCTGAAAGCCGTGATAGTATAAAGAACACACCACCATAAGCATAACATCTCAGTGAACAAATGTTTAGGATTTTATGCAATCAGAACGGACGGATTTGCTTTTATAACAGTCGCTGTAACATCCAACATCACAGCCTTACCTCTACTAAATGAAATGAGGTTTTCACTGAGTTCATCTCTGCATGTAAACAACTTGCACAACTTGATATTTCTGATATTTTCTAACAGCCCTGAACTCCACACAGCCGTCTAAATGATAAATGTCCTCTCTTCTATCTGAACATAGACGACGTTATTATCTCTGTTAGATCCAGTAGTTAGAGGTAGAGGACCCGGAGCAGACGGCCTGGGGGGGGAATAGCTCCCATTCCTCCCAGTCGTCCATGTTGGACCACAGAGAGGATCAGAGGGGGGTGATGAGTGACCACGGGGGGGGGGGGGGGGGGG
>CAKALU010051956.1:2500-10564 GCA_916700995.1 Hozukius guyotensis | reverse complement strand
ACTACTGAGAGTAATACTCCCACTACTGAGAGTAATACACCCACTACTGAGAGTAATACTCCCACTACTGTAAGTAATACACCCACTACTGAGAGTAATACACCCACTACTGTAAGTAATACACCCACTACTGAGAGTAATACACCCACTACTGAGAGTAATACTCCCACTACTGAGAGTAATACTCCCACTACTGTAAGTAATACACCCACTACTGAGAGTAATACACCCACTACTGAGAGTAATACTCCCACTACTGTAAGTAATACACCCACTACTGTAAGTAATACACCCACTACTGAGAGTAATACTCCCACTACTGAGAGTAATACACCCACTACTGAGAGTAATACACCCACTACTGTAAGTAATACACCCACTACTGAGAGTAATACTCCCACTACTGTAAGTAATACACCCACTACTGAGAGTAATACACCCACTACTGAGAGTAATACTCCCACTACTGAGAGTAATACTCCCACTACTGTAAGTAATACACCCACTACTGAGAGTAATACTCCCACTACTGAGAGTAATACTCCCACTACTGTAAGTAATACACCCACTACTGTAAGTAATACACCCACTACTGAGAGTAATACTCCCACTACTGAGAGTAATACACCCACTACTGAGAGTAATACACCCACTACTGTAAGTAATACACCCACTACTGAGAGTAATACTCCCACTACTGTAAGTAATACACCCACTACTGAGAGTAATACACCCACTACTGAGAGTAATACACCCACTACTGAGAGTAATACTCCCACTACTGAGAGTAATACTCCCACTACTGTAAGTAATACACCCACTACTGAGAGTAATACTCCCACTACTGTAAGTAATACACCCACTACTGTAAGTAATACACCCACTACTGAGAGTAATACTCCCACTACTGAGAGTAATACACCCACTACTGAGAGTAATACACCCACTACTGTAAGTAATACACCCACTACTGAGAGTAATACTCCCACTACTGTAAGTAATACACCCACTACTGTAAGTAATACTCCCACTACTGAGAGTAATACTCCCACTACTGAGAGTAATACTCCCACTACTGTAAGTAATACACCCACTACTGAGAGTAATACTCCCACTACTGAGAGTAATACTCCCACTACTGTAAGTAATACACCCACTACTGTAAGTAATACACCCACTACTGAGAGTAATACTCCCACTACTGAGAGTAATACACCCACTACTGAGAGTAATACTCCCACTACTGAGAGTAATACACCCACTACTGAGAGTAATACTCCCACTACTGTAAGTAATACAGTACGGACGGGTTGGCCGTACCTGTTTGAGCATGACAGAGTGAGCTCTGGTCCGGAGGAAGTGGATAATCTGGAGGATAAAAAAAAAAAGACTTCACATATTCAGGTGGATGTTTTCAAGTAAAATGTGATCTACGCATGCTGCTGTTGGGTCAGAAACATTTCCATAACATATCAGATAGATATGAAGCACAATATGTGCAATGCATACTATCCTCAGATTGCAGTAGTTTAAATTCACTGACATGATGACATTTCACTGGGTAAAGGCTACCAGAGGTCGGACCAAGTCATTGTTTTGCAAGTCACAAGTAAGTCTCAAGTCTGTGACTCAAGTCCCAACTCAGGTCTCGAGTCCTAAACGATCCATATGGTCTCTTCACTAAAATGTAACGTCATTTTAACAGCAGAGTAACTGGATCCAACTGGTGCTCAGCAGAACTCAGTTGTGCTCTGCAGTAGTTGAGTACCTGTTGTGCCGTGATGCCGTTGGCGATGGCCTGTTGCACCGACTCTCTCGTTACGTGAGCCACCACTACGTTGGGGAAACGATACAGCATCTCACTGAAGAGAGCCACCAGAGCGATCTGAAGTTCTGAGTCTGGGAGAGGGGGGGGGGGGACACACAGACGCCAACAAGTCAGTACCGGTTCTGTAAGCTAACGCTGAGTGGTGCTTCCTTTCAAATGCTGAGATGTGAAGCATTTTTTACACACAACATATAAGAGTCTCCCAGCCTTCTCAAATATGGTCTCCTATGAACAGGGATTTATTAGTGTTAACATGTAGCACAGAAAGCTTCCACTGTTCAGACATACTTGTGTAGGCGTAGATACGATAGTTGGTTTCTACCACGATGAAGCCGGCGTCTCCAGTACCGGGGATGGAAGCCAGACTAGAGGAGGAAGAGGAGGAGGAGTCGGAGGAGCTGGTAGTGACTCCTGCAGCCAGAGTGATGGCTAGTCTGGTGGGGTAGTACCGCCTCGACTTCCTCTGATGGCAACAAACAGAAGAATGACAGAAAACTAACATATTATAATTACTATATATATATATATATATATATAGTCATATATATATATATATATATATGACTATATGCAGTATATCTAAACAAATGTCACTCGTTTCTAATTTCACAGTTTCACACTAGTTTCACACTCAAACAGAGTTTCAGACGGTGTCGTCTTTAGCTGCAGACTACCGGTAAGATATCATCTGAAGGAGACAGTAGGGAAGTCCCTCTCCTTCTCAGTGTCTCACCTTCCTCTGGAAGACCAGTCCAAACTCCCTCAGGTGCTGCAGGAAGGTGAGTAGTGACTCGCTCATGCCCTCCACTGAGTAATCCTGAGGCACACGAGCAACACATGATCAGGAACAACAAAGAAGCTCAAGCTAAGCAGGAACATTTGAAAACCTCAGACCACTGACTGTAGAGCCGCTGAGCACTCACTCTGCCGAGAGTAGAGAAGCTGAGCTGGAATAAGAAGGACAAGATCTCCACCAGGTCCATCCCTCTGGTCTGCAAGAGACAAATGATGAAACACAACACACAGACATCTGTGACACAATGTCACCTTTTAATGATAACATGGATGACCACTGGTCTAACTTATTTAAAGCTAATCAGATGATAGCCAGGCAGGTACATGTACCTGAGCTGTTTTGAGGTACTGCAGGGTGAAGTACCACAGCTGGGAGGCCGTGTCCAGTAGGAGGAACTGGAAACCAGCTGACGTGATGTAGGGTGCCTCTCCTGCCTCACTGAAACACAGAGCAGATGACGGGACGACATGGTTTATATGCATTCTGTGTCACTACACAACAATAACTCCACCTATAGCTACAGTTTTATGAGTGGAGTCCACATTCATTTTCATCCTTCTTTGATGGATTCTGCTCAGACGTCATAAAAGTTCTAAGTCTGGATTCCACATAATTCTACAAAATTGGAGGAGAATGTGATAGATAGATAGATAGATAGATAGATAGATAGATAGATAGATAGATAGATAGTGTGGTCTTTGGGTGGAGTTTGTCATATGTAATTGAGTGGTAATTGTACCTTTTCATGAGGCCCGCTTGAACCAGCAGCTGGGCCAGGTCCTGACTGACAGCAGCAGAGGGAGAACCCACCATGAAGTGCAGGATGACCTCCCAGCGCTCTATAGCGTAGCGGTCGAGACTCTCAATGTCCCGTGCGTGGCGGTCAGGTCCCAGAGAGCTGCCTTCATCCGCCCACGCTTTGCCCCTGTGTGGCGACACAGTCTGTCACTTAAAACAACAAGTGATACCCGAACAGCAGCTACAGCACCGCAGCTCCATCTCAGATGGACTAGTCAGCTCTAGACTGGGTTTATACTGTGGGAGTGGGATTCTATGAACATTTAGGATCCTTGTCTATAACTGGAGTTGTGTGTACGATAGCTGAGTTTTCATTGTTTGATAGAAGATGATTCCCCGGTGTGTTCACGGGGAGCAGACCTACCCGCCGAGCAGAGCTATCCTCAGGTTGTCTTTGAACACTGGGTTTAATATGTATCCCTGCAGACCGCCCTGCAGCTGCTGGCTGTGCCAAAGGCGGAGTCCTGCCAACACCGAGACACATTCATCATGATCCCTGTAGGTAGATAACAAAGACAAAAAAAACTCACAATGAACCGGAAATATGCAGCCTGCAGGTTCTCTCCCTCTGAATAGGTGCTAATAGAGCTGCTAATTACACCGTTCATTTCTCCTTAATGCTGTTTTCACCCTAGACCTGGGGTCAGCAACCTTTACTATCAAAAGAGACATTTTAGGCAAAAAAAAAAGAAAATGTGTCTGGAGCCGCAAAACATGTGATCATTGTGATGAAGGTAACACAGTTTATAGTCTAAGTATATAGTATATAAGTCTAATGCAGTGAGGGCCAAAGAGACAATGTACTACGGAGTATTAGGGCCACATTGAGGGAAAACACATCTGAGATGTACACAATAAAGTCAGAATATTACGAGAAAAAAAGAAAATAAATAACTACTTTATAATATTATGACTTTATTCTCTAAATCTCAGATTTATTTGTTTTCCTCAATGTGGCCCTAATACTCCGTCGTACCGTCGTACCATAGACCTACAACAATGATACATAAAAATGCACCCAGAGAGCGCAGACCTCCGCCAAGGCAGGTTTCACGTACGTCGCTGATTTCTTGGTGTACTTATCACATTTTTTTTCTCACAACAAAGAGTTAAATATACAACAAATAGGTCAACTTAAAAACAGAACCAATGGGATACTATAAGCAAAAAGACAACATGGTATTTATGACATTATGCTGGGAATTTGTCATTTGAACATTAAAACGTATTAAATGTATTTGTGTCATACGTAGGGCTGCACAATTAATCAAATAGTTATATAATTAATCACGATTTGGGCTTTCCACAACTCAATCAACATAATCGACTGCGATATTGACGTTTAAAAGCTCAAAAACAACTCTGCTGTACATCAACTCCAGAGCTTCCTAAACCTACAGCTAGCCTACAGATACTCTGTATCAGAGGACACCCTGAGTTCAGGCAGCTGAATCAGTTCATCCCTAATTCAGCTACTTGTTACTGGGTGGATGAAAGGTTTTAAACTAATGTGGATGGAAATAAAAAAAAGATGAGTAATCATGAACAAAACAAGTACATGTACAAGAGCATAATCAAAATGGTTAACCCCATTTACAATGCTGCTGGAGGTGTAATGACAACTTCAGTGACTTACTTCTGACTGTCTATTTTCACCCACAGAGCCAGAGCTGCCTGAGGAAGAGGCTGCTCCAGGAACAGCATACGCATCACATAGTTCTTGGCCAGAGAGGGGAGTTCCCTGTAGAAGATCAAACACAGTATAAGATGAACACATCTGTATGAACACCATGACCACCAGTACAGGATGTGTTCTCTATAACACCATCTCACCTGTAGACAGCCAGACATGTTGCTGGGTGGTTGTACAGTTTGTCCAGGATCTCAGGACTCAGCTCTCTCAGGTATTCATGCAGATTCTTACACTGCAGCTGGACACGAAGCTTCATTATCTACCAGAATAAAGAGCAGTGACATTAAATGCACTGTAAACAGTCACATGTAGTCATTAGACAGGAGAGCAGAACGTCGCACCAAAGTCCCTTTAAAAATCTAGTGATTTATCAGAGAGTTAACAGCTGATAAAGACATGATGTTAAACAGTCACAGAGAACAGAGAGAACAGAGAAAACAGAGGTAACAGAGGGCTTCAAATGAGCTCATTAGCATGAGTATGTTAAATGAGTTCTTTACCGTGAAGACGGATATAAAACATCGACCAGTTCCTGACAGTAAAGTTATTCAAAGGTAATAAACTACTTCATTGTTGTGATCCGGTAGTTCTCTGTCGCTCCGCAGCCATGTTTCACACGATCACATGACCTTAATACGAGGCTCCTGATTGGTCAGGTTCTTCTTCTTCGGCTGCTTGAATGGCGGTCGTCGAACAACTGGAAGGACGCAGCAGCGCCACCTGCTGACCGGAGTCTGGACAGACTGGACTGAGATTCATCACCTCTGAGTAAATAATAATAATAATAATAATAATAATAATACATTTATTTATATAGCACTTCTCAAAACAGATGTTACAAAGTGCTTCACAAGACAATAAAAGCAGATAAATAAAGTAAAAGATATGGTAACTGTTAAAACAGAACATCAGACAATAAAAGCAGATAGAGTAAAACAAATATGGTAACTGCAGGCGTATAGGGTGTTAAGAGATCCAATATGTATTCTGGGGTCAGACCAAGTTGTGCTTTAAAAGTGAGCAATACAATTTTAAAATGTATTCTAAATTGTAGGGGAAGCCAGTGCAATGATGCCAGGACTGGTGTAATGTGCTCCCTTTTATTAATGCCCATTAGAAGCCAGGCAGCAGAACTCTGAACCTGTTGTAGTCGTGAAAGTTGCTTCTGACTGAGGCAGGAATACAAGGAATTACAGTAATCAAGTCTGGAAAAAATTGCATGTATGACTTTCTCCATATCACTGAATGACAGAAAAGATTTTATTTTGGAGATTGTTCGTAATTGTAGAAAACAGGCTTGAACAACTGTCTTGACCTGCTTGTCAAAGTTGAGATTGGAGTCAAATATGACTCCTAAGGAAGACCATTCATCATTTCATGAAGTATATAGTATAGTATAATAATATATTCTAAACATAGACCACTATAGAAAATATCTCAGAAGTACACACATGCTAAAATAATATGTTGCAAAATGTGAATGTGACTTTGTGAGGTGTAATAGGCCTACTCAGTTGTCAGTTTATTAGGTACACCTAGCTAAACCTAATGCAGTCTAATACAACAGTCCTGAAATATATCACCTCCATTATATATATATATATATATATATATAAAAGCAGTCTTCATTTGGATATCACCTTTTTTTAAACAAAATGTATTTATTTATTAATGTATTCAATATTGTATGTAACAAAAGGACACACAAACAAAGAGAAGATTAGTTCAAACCTTTTTAGCAGCAGGTCATTTACTGGACATTTTCTAGAGCTTTCAGCCACATCATGTTGTCTATGAAATATTATTAATTATACAATGCATTAAAGTCTATGGAGGCCCATTAGTCTCATGATATTTATAACTCAGCACTTGTACACAGTCGAATATGCCCTTTTCACAGCAGCCATTCTGACGTGTCATTGCAGGGTGATCACAGGTGTAATTAATCACATTATGGCTCTGATCCACAGAGGTGGGCCAGCTCCCTGCTACTGTGCAAGCTGGCTCGCTGGAACGGCTGTGACACACTTAATAGAACGATTTAATTCAGTAAATACATTAAGGCCAATTAGTTTTCATAAAAACATCAAGCATCAGCATCAACGTGCTCGTTCATCAGACACATCTTATTCAGGAAATACTTCTAGTTTTAGGATGAAGTTCCAGCTGATACTACATAGAAATTGTAATATTTAAACCCTTCAAACAGATGTGATAACATTTATCTATTTACCATACTCCACATCAAACACATGTTGATACACTGTCTTCTACATAAATCAGTGGCACTGGGGGGGCGTCAAATATCCAAAACAAACCACGCTACACATCATGTATTTAGCGTCTTTCAGCTCGTATTGGTTTACTGGATCCCAAACTCAGCTCTCACCTTCTACATTTCCAGACAAACATCTCTGATATTGCCGGTGTACAGCAGCTGTTCAGCAGCAGACAGAACCAGTTAAAGAATAGCTGGTGAACATAGTGGAGCATCCAGAAGCTAAAGAGACAGATGTTTCCCAAACCCAGAGCTGAAAGAGAGAATACTGGATACTAACAGGGTGGACACAGACTTGCCCCGAGAAGGATGTTCAGCATCAAAGTTCATTCTTGACTTTGGAAACTGTAGTTCAACAAGACAAATCTTAACCTACGGTCCTCTTACAAGCTGTTTCTGCAGCAGTCATCATTAGAAGATCTTCTGTGTCAGCTGAGCTGCAGTATGTCCCATGAACACAGAGTGGACTTCAGCTTGCATGTGGACCCTGAGTTCAGATTGTTTAGTCAAACTTTATTCAAAGTGTGAATGATGATAATTCAAGAGCAGTAACTGAGATGCTCTGCAGGGCCTCAGCCTCGTTTGTTGGTTGAAAGCATCCGACTATCTGATACCAACGCTGGTGGACATGATGAGAGCAGAAGCATGGAGAGGAGAGGAGAGGAGAGGAG
>CAKALU010051953.1:0-35427 GCA_916700995.1 Hozukius guyotensis | reverse complement strand
GAGAGAGAGAGAGAGAGAGAGAGAGAGAGAGAGAGAGAGAGAAAAAGAGAGAGGGAGAGAGAGAAAGAGAGAGATGAGATGAGAGAGAGAAAGAGAGAGAGAGAGAGAGAGAGAGAGAGAGGAGAGAGAGCTCCTGGAGCGAAGGACAGTGTGGATAGAGGATGTCTCTGTTTTTACGCACTGCCGCTGCTCTGCTACTTCAGATCCATCCGATGACACAGTTCTCCTTTTCGGTCATTATTAAATCTCTAACATGCTCTAACATACTGGACTGACTGGGACTTCAGGCTGACTGATCTGTCGACTGGCCGGTTTTCGGTGGAAACCTATCTTCTTGGATCGGTGTGAGGCTTTCCAGCCGCAGCGACGTGAGCGCAGGGAAACTTGTGAGCCTCAGGATGGACGTACCTGTACCTGTTTTCATCCTGCTCATCCACCTGACCAACACTGAGATTACAGGTAAAGAAAACGGAGGGAGGAGAAGGTTACATGACTTTTGATGTAAAGTACTTGATTATATCTAGTGCCTGAAATCAGTATAGTGAGTACCAGCACTTCTGATTTTTGTCCACATTAGTGTCCTTACTGTACTTCTTATTGTGTAGTGCAAAAAACAAGATGCATCAGCTAACACAGTAAAAAAAGAGCTAAACAAAGTGTAACAAAATATGAACCATTTAAATAGAAGGAAGTATAAAAATAGGAGCAGTATATACAGTATTGACAATAAACAGACTATTAACAAAATTTCACAAGTGGAAAATGATATTGCACAGTGAGAATGAAATTAAATGAAATGAATGCTTTTGGTATTCCTGTTCATTATCCAGTTTAATCTATAGGCAAACAGATTGTTTAAATTGGTTTTATTGTGTGCAATATTATATTTGTGTACAACTTGATTTGTATCATTAGCTACATAAAAAGTTGTATTAACCAAATATACTTAAATGTACAAACTGTGGAAATGTACTGTATGTTGTATGTAAGCCTAATGTATGTAATGGAATGCATACAAAAATACATTTGAAGTGGAATATATATTACCAAGATATATGTATAAATATAAATATATTCAAGACACTTGATGATTATGTCATGCAACTGCTGAATGGGTACTGGCACCTTTTTTTGGTCCAATTCAGGTACTGGTTATATTGTCTTTTTTGTAATATTTGTCTATCTCATATTTTATGAATGATTATTACAGGTTGCATCTTAGTCTTCTTATTGTTATAGTCAAGTTTCTTGTTTTCATCACCAGTTGTCCAGGGTGCTTTTGTCAATAAACATTGACACTCCCAGTAAAAAGAGACAGTTCTGCAGAACAGTAGTGACACTAACTGATAATTAATCAATATTAACTCCACAGTAAACTGAAGGCTCGTCATGTAAACACTAATGTTTGTAGTTATTTGAGTTGGACAGGAATCGTATTTCTTTGGGGAATCGTCCGCTCTGCTGCACAGACTGAGGTAAAAAGGCATGAAATAGGCTGTTCAGTTCTGCGTACACTGTCCTGGAAAGGATAGGATGCTTTTTAAGGAACTAATTTGAGATTGGGTTAGGTTTAAACCAATACGTATTTATAAGATTCAAAATCAAGTATCTAAGTGAGATTATTCAGGGAATTATTCATAATAAATGTGGCATTATACTGACATTTCTTTGTTCTCTGGTAAATTGTCACATCTCAATCTGTCAGATGTTGGTATTAAGGGGGATTTTCCAAACAGTCGGGGGTTGAGTTGTTGAATATCAGAAAAATCAATATCCAATTCATGTCTTATTCATTCATGCCCACTCACACTCCCGGGCTGTGACTCATCTTCAAATCTCCTATTGCATCAAAATGTTACATGAGGTCTTGTGTGAACATGTTTTTGACACACTCAAAGTGATGAGCCCGACAGGACAGATATGTAGGTGGTGTTTTGTTCCAAACTGTTCAATTCAGTTTATTTTTATATGTCGTCAAATCATAATCAAAGTTATCTCAAGACACTTTTCATGTGCCTGACTTTTCCCATGTTATGTATAGGTGAAAGAAGGCGGTCCTTGAAGTTTTGTTTTATGTGGGAGTGAAAGGACAAATCCTGATCAAAGATAACTCCCAGATTCGTTACGGCGGTGCTGGAGGCTGGTGCAATGCCATCTAGAGTAGCTATATCATTTCAATCAGGAGAGACTCCATTTCAAATGAACAATAAGTTATTACATGATGCATGATAAGATGAATAGTGCAAAGTCTTTGGCGATTAGACTCCTTTGTGACGTAGTATATTAAAGGGGGTAGTGATGCCGTGGTGAGATCAGGGAGTCTAAACACTGATGGTGGTGGTGAAGGGAGTTGCTGAAGATCCAATGAAGGAGAGCAGGACTGAGCACTGAATATGATGAAGACTGGAGGTGATGGGGTGGAGACGGGTTGCATCGGTTCGTACTGAAATAACAACTGACAAACAGCAGCAGAGAGGAGAACAGTTTTAAAATTTGATAGCCAGGGAGATCAGGGAGATCGTGGCAGAATCTGGTTGGTTAACTGAGAGTGAAACGCCTGTAGCCAGCTGGTAGAGTAGGTGCCGGTGAGAGAGAGAGACAGAAAGATTTGTGAATGAATGAGTGTAAAAAGTGTCTTCCTGACTGAACTTACGTTATAAGCTTAATAACATAATTCGTTTTGGAGGTGTTTAGGGCCAAGTACAATAACTTCAGTTTTGTCTGAGTTTAACATCAGGAAATTGCAGGTCATCCAGGTTTTTATGTCCTTAAGGCATGCTTGAAGGCTAGCTAACTGGTTGGTTTTGTCTGGCCCGATCGATGGATATAATTGGGTATCATCTGCATAACAATGACATTTTGTGGAGTGTTTTCTAATAACATTGCCTAAAGGAAGCATATATAATGTGATGGAACAAACACACAAAAGCACAGGTTTTTGACTTTGTTCAGTTTTGGTAATTAAAATGACTTTAAGGGCTGTCAAAGTTAACGTGATAATAGCGCATTAACACAAATTTGTTTTTACGCCACTAATTTCTTAAACGCAGGAACACAATCGATCTTTCAGAGGTTGTAGCGGGCTGAAAGGTGAAGATACTGTCATCAAATGAAACTAAATCTAACCGAAGCAATCCATTGGTACCAAGATACAAGATACTGTATGTGAATGAAAATGTGTTCTATGGGTACCCACGAGTCTCCCCTTTACAGACATGCCCACTTTATGATAATTACATGCAGTTTGGGGAAAGTCAGCACACTGACACACTGACAGCTGTTGTT
Source organism: Hozukius guyotensis (assembly GCA_916700995.1). Classification (NCBI taxonomy): domain Eukaryota; kingdom Metazoa; phylum Chordata; class Actinopteri; order Perciformes; family Sebastidae; genus Hozukius; species Hozukius guyotensis. The sequence goes on along the minus strand of CAKALU010051953.1, from coordinate 32,142 downwards.
GCCTGTTGGGCTTGAGTTTGCCATGTTATGATTTGAGCATATTTTTATGCTAAATGCAGAACCCGTGAGGGTTTCTGGACAATATGTGTCATTGTTTTGTGTTGTTAATTGATTTTCAATAATAAATATTGACATATATTTGCATAAAGCAAGCATATTTTCCCATTCCGATGTTGATAAGAGTATTAAATACCTGACAAACCTCCCTTTAAGGAGCATTTTGAACAGATAAAAAAGTGTGTGATGAATTTACGATTAATCATGATTAATTATGGACAATATGCGATTAAATATTTTATGTGATTGACAGCTTAATAACTTTGTAAACAGTGTTTATTGCTTTTTAATACCACTCGACAGTTAAAATGATCATTCAAGAAATATAAAAGATTATAACTAAAAAAGTTAAACTACAACAAATCACCAAAAGGGAAAATAAAAAAGAAACAAGCAAAAACCAATACAACAAAAAAACAAAAACAAACATGCATCATCAGTAAACTGCAGACAGCAGAGACTAGACGACACCCACGCCACAGTAAACACGTCAGTGCCTCATTACCTCTGTCAGGAACGTTTTTAACCTATTTAAAGAATTGACTCCATATTTTTCTGAATGAATTTGACAAGCTCTTCACTATGACTCAACTCCTTTGGCGACAGAGCACATAATTCAGTGTCAGGGCTGCTGTGCGTATCCGTCACAGAGCAATCAGTCACAAATGCTGTGACATTTTCTGGGACTTGTGGAGGAATGGCAATGAGGAAGAGTCCCTTTGATATTCAGCTCAATCAAACGTTTCAGATAATGTATTCAGACAGTGTAATTCCTGTGAGATAACAACAGATGACTCAGACGATTGCTGACATCTGTGAGAGCAAGTCTTTTCTGTCTTTAGGGAGAAGGGGGCAGTTGGCACACCAACATGCAATTTCCATTTTTGAGGCTTGAGGCAGCGATTCCAGCGCAGCAGAGACCGTGGAGCGAGGATCAGGATTCAGTCAACCATCAAAATTATTAGAGGAGTTATATGTCTCTGGATGTCGCTCTCCCAAGTTATTACAATACAGATATTTGTCCCGTTGGTCACTGAATAGATACAGTTGTGATGAGCAACCAGATGTGGTGCAAGCATCCTTCAGACTAGAGGGCGACAGAGGCATGATGTCAGATTTAGTCATTTCTTGGCTTCAGTCTCGATGTGTGAAGGTCCTCTGCCTCAGTGAGAGGTGCTGTGTCAAACTGAATCTGCTCTTCGTGGTCGGGACGCCTCTTGAGTAGACTGAATGAAAAAGATATAGAATGTAAAGCCCTGAAAAACCCACTGATATACTTTTGGCAGGCTGTTCTGTCATTGTCAGACCAACACTTCACATCCCAACTGCAAAGGACGAAACCTGCCAAAATCAAAATTTAATAAATAAATAAATGACTCAATAAATAGATAAAAATGCCATTAAATTTAATTATTATTATTATAAATGCAAAAATATATAAATACATTTTAAAAGTTAATAAAAATGAATAAATAAATAAAATGGTAAATTAAATAAAGAAAGAAATGGAAGAATGGGGGAACTAAAACAAAGGTAAAAAATAAGCAAATAAAACCAAATATCAATTTATATCACATTTATCAATTAATTAATGCCTACATTTATTTTAAATATTATTTTTGGTACATTTAATGGCATATTTATCCATTTTTTTGGAGGCTTCCATACCCAACCTGCGCCATCCATAGGAACAGTTGCAATAGTTTAGACCTGCAGATGAAGGTCCCCTGCCTCAGTGAGAGGTGCTGTATAACTGAATCTGCTCTTTGTGGCTGGGAAGCTTCTCGAGAGGCTGGTACAGTAGACTGATTGAAAAAGTATTTTCTATTACTGTCTCTGGGTAGGTGGAAGCTTTACCATATATTACCTTTGGTCAAGTGAAGCAGTCTGTTACAGATTATACCTGTTTTATAGTACAAAGAAAAGAAATAGAATATAAAGCACCTGACAAACCCACTAAGTTACTTTTAGCAGGCTGCAGAGTGGGAGCTGTTCTGTCATTGTCACTATGCATGTAACAAGTGTATATTGACACGCCGTCTCTGGTAGATCCAAAAGTAACACAAGAAGGGTACCCGGTACGTCGGTCTCCGATGCAGAGGGACACTGACGGTGGTATATGACGAGTTGGAAGTGAGAATGTGTTGACAAAACACACAAACTAGCGCTAATAATTGAGAGATATCTATGTGTCCAGAGGGGAAAAAAATATTGCCTGAGGTGAATCAGTCTGCTTTTATTTTTTCAGTCTGTTTGGACAGTGTCGGCTGTTTTTCATCTTGGGCAAACAGTGTTCACTGAGGTTTCTTTTGTTCAGATGTTTGCTCTTGTCTTTATCTATTAACCTACAGATGAGTAGGCTACTGTACTTTTCGTTATCTATTCTGCATGGTGGCTCTTGCTTACACAGCTCATAATAATGCTGACTCTCAGTTTTTATCCATATTATGTAAAGAGTGTGATCATTTCAGCTCTATCATTCAAACTGAATATCAGTACTCAGTGTTTAATAAGTCCAAACGCTTGTACAGTAGTTTGTACTTTCAATCACAACTATATGCAGAAATGCACACTTAGGAAAATGAAGTTGCCAAGTGAAGTCTTAAACTATGTAGTATGTGTTTGCACTTGCACACTTGACTTGCATTTTGTTTTGAGGTGTGACACCAACCTGAACAGGATGAGTGGGTGTAAAACATGGATTGATGCAGACTGTTTTGGGCACTTGCTTCAGGGCTCTATGACTCTAAAACCAAATTAGCTCAATAAACAGATAGAAAGATAGACAATAAATCACTTCTCAACAATGGTAACTGGAAAAAGTGACACTCTTTTGGTGATTGTTCATGTTTCAGAGGAGGGAAACATTTTAGATTGACCAGTCAACTTGTTGTTTCTTTGTTCTGCGGTGCCTCAGTGTGGATTTCTTTTGAAATGTCATGAGGACTTAGTGTTCAGGGGAACATCGGCTGCGTGCGACGGTCAACACATTACTTCAGGTGCTGTACCAATAACCACTGAGGTCACATCAATCAGAGACAAAACATGAACATTGCCGACTTTGAACAAACGTTGTCATTGTTTTGGGGCATTCACACTTACTGTATGTCTCCCATACATTCAACTGTATGTTGACTCTTCAGACATGACAGCTCTGGATAAAGTTGTTTTTTCTTCCACACCATGATGGTAGCTCTGCTGGAGAACGATGGTGAGTTCTCAGTTCTCTTGCACGCTTTCTCAATACATTTTAAAACTTATTTTGTAGTGAATATCCACAGCTTGATCCGTGACCACCAGCAGAGTTTCGGGGAGGCGAGGCCCCGCTTTGATAACCTCTCTAATTGCTATGTTAGCATCCTTTAGCCCCTCCTCAGTTTCATTGTTGATGAGATAAAACCATAAAGTTCTGATCCTGACGTCCGACAGCAGATGTTTAAAAATGGACGACGACTCATTTAGATCCGGTTTTGCTGTTGATTTGAAGTGTTTTTGCGGGGATTTTCACCCTGTAAGCAGTTGGCATGAAGTTTAAAATGTAGTGATACTTTAGGAAAGAATATTTAATAACATCCTCTGAAATCAATGAAATACAAAAGTAATCTCACCCAGCCCGTTCTCATTCCCAGGGCGTCAAATAATGACGCTTTGTCACGGCCCTTGGCGTTCCATTAACTACAATGTAAACCCATCCCCAGCAACAGTAAACGCTCGGAGAGTGCTGTGGTGACGTATTAGTGAAAATAAACAATAAAGATGGTGGTGGTGGATGGGTCCAACAAACACAGGGCTTTCATCCAGGAGACTGCTGTTCGTGTCCCGTGCGTTACATTTCACTTTCACTTTACAATCAGCTGTTCGTTCGTGTCCTGTATTCACAAAGTCAAGTCACATTTTCACTGTACAAACGTAGTGAGCCCAACCATGTTGTTTTTTCCTATACCTAACTAAGTAGTTTTGTTGCCTAATCCTAAGCAAGTATTTTTTGTTTAATTCACAACATTAAACCCGTGCTTAGTGCGACGGACAAAGTGACGCCGAGGGGTCTGACTCGTCAGTTTATGACAAGTTGGGATGAGAGCGTGTTGTCTCACCTGACGTAAGAAAAAACTGACTTGTACTAAAATTGGATTATTGAACATTAATGTAAACATGTACATATAACTGTCACAAACAATGCTGTGAAAAGGGCCTATTCCTCACCTCTTAATCAGCAGTGATCCTTCACCGCTGCTTCTCTTTTACCAATTAGTGTGTTGTTCCTGTTAGAGCTGCTGTTTACCAACTGGCGGTTGTTGGTATGAACAGGTGGTGCTGATTGGTCTTTACTGGGATCTGCTGTAGTGGGACTTCCTCAAGTGTTCGGGCCTTTTAGTGCAAGTTTATAGATACAAATTACAGCTTTGCACATGCACAGATGGCAGCTTCAAATGTGTTTAATGATAAGCACTTTCCACACGGATTTATAAAAAAAAGTGTGACAGTGTGAGTACTTCTATGGGAAAATGCTCTGAATCACATTCTGAATCAGCTCTTTATCCTTAAAGTCACATTACAAAGAATTATAACAATCACATTTCAGAGAAATATCCAGGTCATAGTGTACAAAGAAATTCCTATAAATGCCTGCATCCAACAATATTTAACGATGGCATACTATTTCATTTCTTCAGCTAAAACTTTTATTTTTCCCAAGAAATGTTTGTGATGTTATTAGAAAAAACTCAAGTTGTTGACAACACAATATTGTCTGCTAATTCCAGGTGAACAAACAAAAGAGTATAAAAAGCACAAGGGAGAGCTTTTAGCTCTGGGTGTAAATAGGAAGGAAGTAATACTGCATGTGCCCCTTAGATGATGTGAGTAGGGACTTTGTGTTAGCTGGCAGGCAATAATGAGAGATTTGTTTCTGGCTTGTGTTTACAGGCCAGAAACATGAGAGGCTGCAGTAAATGAATGGCCAAAATAAATAAATCTTTATGACATCTAAAGAGTCTTGTGGCTAACTCGTGCTTTGGACATAAATAGTAAAGCTATGATAAATGAAAATAAAAACATATTAAAACCAAATGACTGTGAAATAAATGAGTTCTCTGTTCAGTCACACCAATTTACAAGTTTTGCATGACTCAAAACTGTGTCATGGGTTAAATGGTGGCACAGAGGTAAGAGTTATAGTGGAGTAAAAGTAAAGACGGTAAACTGTGATTATTTCAAGAAGAGTCACTTTAGTTTAACTTTGGATGACAGCTTTGGCTTCTCTGCATTGAAGAGGACTAGTTACATCTCAGACAAGCTTAAATAATCAAAGACGATTTGACACAGTAATTTCTCATCTGTTTGGGAGAGATGGGCTGTGTAGGCTGTGAGACAGAAACAGCCTTTGAAAGAAGAGAGGGAGGTTTGCGAGAGCGCAAAAGACACAGTTTAAGTGTCTATATATAGACAACGCAACTCCTCTTCCTCCCACTGTACAAAAGTGAAGCCAAAATATCCCGGATATGGGAGCTGCCATCTGGAGATTTAACGATGACCATGGTAGCTGTTAGGATAGAAAGACACAACTATTAACCATAATATCTCTATAACTACATTTATGATCAATTTTTTATGACCTATACTGCAGCCAGCCACCAGGGGGCGATCGTGATGTTTTGGCTTCACTTTTGGGGAGCTGTCATGTCGTCCATCTTTATATACAGTCTATGGTTTTGCCTCATTCACTTTGCTCTAGAAATTGAAATGTCTCCTTCCAGAGATAGAGCTCAATTTAGTACCGCTCTTTATTCATCGCTCTCCATTGACTTTGCATTGTGTGAAGGTGCCTCCTCAAAGAACGTTTATTGTCTGCTAGCAAACAACAGAAAAATGCCTAAAATGCCTAAAAGCTGCTGTGTGGTGGGATGCACTACCAACAAGGTAAAGAACCCTGAACTAAGTTTTTAGTTTAGTTTAAGCTGCCGAACCGAAAAACTGAGCCTTTTAAGAAGACAAAAGTGAGTCAACAGCAGGAAGAATGGGAAAATGGTGGAATCCAGCAAGTATTTTGTCCAAATTTCAGTTTTAGACTAACTAATTTTTATTTCTAAAGCATTTTGACAGTATACTTGTGTTATAGTGGAATGTGGATAAAACTGTAAGTTATGCAGTATTATGTTTACAAGTGTTCAAACATGTTGTTAGTGTGCAAACCGAGCACCGTTAGCCTTTACAAAAGAGCCGCTTAACTAAACTAGTTAGATAATGTTTCATTACAGTTTAATTTACAGTTGATTTGTGTTTGTTGTCAACCCGTTTTCACTCCCAACTCGTCAAATACCGCCGTTTGGTAAGTGCCCCTCGGCATCGGAAAGAGACGCACGGAGGCACCCTTTAACAACGGTATGTCACAAACTGGGCTCGACTGGGTTTATAATGACACATTTTGCTTGCAAAATAATTTATCATTCAGATTTGTGCTATGACGTGTCAGGCTTTTTGACAAGTCACACCTTTCCATGATATTTCTAACAGGAAAAAAGCTTTTTTGACGGCTGATATTTGGTGCTAATTGTGAGAATGGTTCATGTAATCTGATTTCTTCTTCCTGCATTTCTCCCTCAGCCCTGCTGACCAGCAGGCCGGAAGTAGACGCTAGTTGTCCTCTCGGCCAGTTTCCATGCGGGAACATGAGTGAGTGCCTCCCACAGGCTTTGCAGTGTAACGGATACAAAGACTGTCCCAATGGAGCTGATGAGCGGCACTGTGGTAAGTGTGTCTATGAAGTAAAATCCAAATCATAGCAGCTTCATATGATAAATTTGCCTCTTCGTAATATATAGGAAGGGCAAGTTTGATTTTGTGCATCCACACAAGTGATGGAGATCATCCAACAAGTCCTTCAGACAGCACCAAACATGCAAATCTCTAACATCATTATGGCAATGGCAACAAAAGTAGAAATCCTCATCCAACACTGCCGGTTAAAGGATGAAAATTTAAAATATAATTGTCGCCGCAAAATAGTTTTTCCAGAAGCAAAGTCTCAGCTCAAGTTAAAACCACATTGTGACCTTGGTTCTTTCCAGCAAATGTGTAAGAGATCAGCAGGAAGTGGAAAAGCCAAAAGAAGTTGCATACTATTGGGAGAGAGTTGATTACGTCCTGTGCAAGTGAGCCCCTGAGAGGAGGTAATCAAGTAATTATTTACAGTTCTTCTCGAATCAGCTCCCATATCCAAGCTATGATGTTGAATTTTAAAAATGATTCAAGATGTTTAATGTCACTCTGGTTATACAAGTACAACTGTGGGATTTGCTGGGAAGCTCCATAAAAGAAAGAAAATAAATAGTAAATATAGAAGAACATAAAATACAATGCAATAAAATATAATAACAAAATATAAGAAGCAATAAAAATATACATTTAAGAAAAATAAAGAGGTTGCATATTGCACAGAGGTTGGATTGCACAAAGTAAATAAAAGAGGATTTTTGATAACTTTCTATTAAACTGGACAGGAGAATGTTCAACAGTCGCGAACTGGCAAAGAGACTGAAGAGTGACACAAAAAATAAGCAGTAACATTGCAAGTGGCTTGGCAACTCTATGGCGACGTTATTGCTGCTGCTGGAATCTAGCCTACATCAAGTTTAGGATACAGCTGTGCATATACTCACTTTGTCAAAGCCAGAGCCACAAACTCGCAGCCTTAAATGAAGAAAACTTTGACAGTTGCCTTGCTTCCCTCCATTCACAGAGGAACAAGCTGCTGAATGTCATGATGAAGCAGTGAAGGAGTCAGTACCTTTTAGTAATGCATATAAAGCTGGTTTCTGAACCACGACAGCCCTGCAACTTAAATGTTAAAGAAGATTAAGAATTGAGGATGACATGCTTGTTTATTAATCAAAGGCATCAGCATGCATTAATTAAACAGTCAGCATTTGTGCACAGCACAATGTTGGCTCAGTATTTATCAGAAATACCAGTTCACTTTGTACTGAGATTTGAAAGGCAACAGTAACATATCTTAATACTCCACATTTATTCATTTTGAAAAACAAAGGTTGTTTGATAAAAAATTTCATTAAATAACTTGAGCCAGGGAATTGAAAACCACTGATATGAGTAATTTTGAAAGTTAAAGCAGCAGTGGGTAAAATTGGAGCAGATATGATTAATATTATAAAACGGTCACTATATCCTGACAGTAATGCAGGAGACAGATAATCTGAAAAGAATCATGTGCCTCTGTGTCCTCCAATGCTCCTAATGGCATCTGCAAGATTTCACAGACAACCAATCAGAGCCGAGCTGGAGTCTGCCGTCTCTGAGCAGCTGTCAATCACTCACAAACTCTGTAATGCCTATTTCTCACCACAGATGTTTTCAGAAACATATTGTAGTGTACTGTTTAGCTATAAAATAAGAAAGTTTGTGACCCGGCAGCCATGTTGAGATCAGTTTAGGAAATACCAAGCACCGCCCACCAGCCGGAGCACAGCCAATAGGAACGCTCTCTCTGAAATGACCTGTGATTGGCCAAAGTCTCCCGTCACGGGCTAGATCTTTTAAAACCTGAAAACAGAGCCATGAGGAGGTGCAGAAGTCTAGTTTTCTCTCAGAACACTTGAATAACAATATGCTGAAAGGTTATTATGGATTTTTTGCCCAATGATGCCAAAAACGTTTTGCCTACTGCAGGTTAAAGTAAAAGTATGTAAGTATAATCAGGAAAATATACTTAAAGTATAAAAAATGTCCTCTGTGATTGTTAAGCAATACTTTATGTGATATGTGCACAAACAGATTTCCAAAACATGGTTATCTTATTATGTTAAAGGTGCTATTGATAACATTCAGCCACTATATGCTGAATGCATTCTCCCTCCCTTGTTTCATTGCATTTACTTCACAACAAGTCGTTGCCAGGCACTTACCGTCAATCTCAGCCATTTATCCTTTTTTTCTACACTAACTGACGACCCAGAGACACCACGTGATATCAGCATTGTTTTACATTTGGCTCACAAGCCTTGTTAGAAGTGGGAATCAAACATCAGATATCTTCCACAGAGATAAACAAAACATTCATTTTGGACCCGCCAAAATTTTTTAAATGATTAATTCACAATCATAATATTTTTTTTCAAGAAAAGCCATACTTTTATGCAACACTTTTCTAAAGGCTCTGTGTTTGTATCATCTGCATAAAAATGTTAGCAATAAGACCTTTAAAAACAACAGATGACAGGCTTCCAGACCAACTGGAGCCTTGCTCTACTGTAACCTCTCAGGCTCCTTGGCCATCTGGGGTATGAGAAGTTGAGTATGAGGACAGAGCAACACTGACAGCCTGGGCAGCATCAGAAAAAAGACAGAATACACTAGAGTCAAGTGGAATATTTCAAAAAGACAAGACCAAGCTCCTTCTCTATTGGGAAATCACAAAAGAAATCAAGAAAAAGTTTCACAGTCAGGGGAAACACTTATTTGCTTTCTTGCCGAAAGTTTTAAGAGAAGAGTGGTACCACTCTCATATGTGTCTGTTAGCTTCATAGTTAATAAATATTGAGAATGAGCCATCTTCAATTAATATAACTCTTCACACCATATGTTTCATCATCCATCACTGGAGGCATCAGACTAATTTCATCTTTCTGATAAAGCAAAAAATAACACATTTTGAAAACATTTCATTTTCTACAGGGTAAAAATATATTTTTCATATCAGCTAGATCAAGAATAAGCATAAATTAGTCAAGGTAGTGCCTTCCTGTCAACTCATAAAACTCTATCTGCTGTACTTTTCCATCCTCCACGTCATGCAAAATTGCCGCAATAACAAGAATTTGAGAAGAAAGTCTCGCCTAACAATGGGCACCAGGCCCTTACAAAGTTGACATTTATGATTAGGTATGAACTATGACACGATATTTTTAGTCAGAGAGTTTATTTTCTGGAAATTACAGGAAAAACAATCCCTAAAATAGCTTTGCCCCATAAACAAAGAAAGATATCCCTCCATCACATCTGCTCATGATTACCAGTGACTCTTTAAAGCTGTTTCCTATCTGTGTTCACTTGCAGCCTCCAGTGCAGAATCAGAGAGGCTTTGAATGGTAGCTGTGGCTGCTGTGCACACACAATGTGCTGGCTTCCTGTCAGAGACAACATGTCTAACATCATGTTTGACAGCTACATTCGGCTCTGATTTATGCTGCTGGTGCTAAATCTGCCTTTCATTAAACAATGTCTACGGCTGATCTGAGCCTCATTTGCATAGTAGTAGTAATAGATAGTCATTATAACCTCTTTTGTTAAGTATAAAACATGTAGCCTAGTTCATTGTCGTTGATAGTTTGCCAGGTTACAGGCTTAAAAGTGAAACAAGTAAAACCAATGACGTGGGAGTGCTTAAAGGTGCTCTACACGACATTCAAAGCATTTATATAGCAGCAAACAACTACAGTATTTGCTATGTAAAGATATAGAGGAGTAATGCCATGTGCAGTGCTGCCTCTACGCCTCTATACACAGCCAGGGCCAGCGCATCCTTAGCGCGAACTCGGCAATTGCCTAGGGCGGCGCTTTGGCGGTGAAATGTGGGCCATCCATTCATTATAAGTAAAATACCAATAATGATGTAATAATGAAAAGTTACCAATAGCAGTAACTGACAGCACAGAGCTCGCTCCATCCTCGGTCTACGGTTCATTCACATGAACGGAGGAAGGAAAATAACTCTGGATTCGGCTATTAGTGCATTTTACGACCTAATGATTTAAATTAGGGCTATACTAGTGTTCATACTGGCAAGTTGATTAAAAAAATAATTATCCACTGATTTACAGACAACTCTTTCCCAGTGTAAGTCTAATGGGAAGAATCTTTTTGGGCCCAATAGCATCACATGACGGACATAGAAGTTGTAGTACCGCCATTTTACCACTACGACAATTTGCTCCGAAGCCCGGCGCTCTTCCTGGGGGCTTGGTTAACACGGTTAGCTCTGCAAGTACCAAAGAACGTATTTTGCCAAGAGGTGAAAGTCAATTGTTCGTTCCATTGCAACATCAGCCACCCAGCAGTAAGGCTACGCTTCCGCCATTTTGGACTGAAAGCGATTACCAGACACCAGTAAAATGTTCACCTAAAAAGTGCCGTACAAAAGTAAAACAACATTATTTCTATCTTATTGTCATATTCTACCAAAATGGCCTGTGTTGAACAATAATATATTATAAATATAATAAGTGTTTTCAGTCCAAAATGGCGGCAGCTGCTGTTGTCAAAGATACTATACTCTTTGCCAGTACTGTTGCTGTTAGCAGTCATCGCCATGTTGAGAGCCATGCGGAGGTGATATAAATGCTCCCAATAAGGCATTTAGCACATATAACTTTGAATTATTGACAGAATACCAGTCAGCCCAGCTCAATGTGGCTTGACTGTGGTTTAAGTACATTTGACAGTTGCTTAGTCAAACGTTTGTAAGAATAAAATACTTGTTTTTCAGTAGACATAGCCTAATAGCCTGGAGCCAACTTGTGTTTTGATAAAATTGATCTCAATAATATGACAATTAGATTATTACATTCAACAACTTTTATAATCAAACCAAGGCCCTTCAGTGCTTGAGTTGTTGGAGCTTGTCAAATTTATTTAAGTGTAGTTGAATTGACATATTTTTAGAATAGAATATAACTGTATAATAACTGTATTAAAATGTCAGGAAATCATGCCAACGACTTCTGAGGGTTTCAGACCAAAACCTCAGGAAGTCATCCAACTCTGCAAGGATTTAGCAAAAGACGATGACTCAAGTTATCTTGTTCATTGTATCATGTATTATTTCCTCTGCCAGTCCTTTTCACAATGAAATCAGTACCATCCAGTTGAGTGTGGGTTTTATCTGTCTGTGGTTTGCAGGGGACAACATCGGATGGGCGGACTTATTTGGTCAAACGCTACAAGATGCCAATATACAAGATGCCAATCACTCTTACCTCCTGAAAGAGTGTTGTAAGTGTATGCAATTTGTGTCTATGTGCTTGATTGTGTGTGATTATTTACATTTAGCATGTGTGTATGTTTGTGTGTTCAGACATTTATCAGATGAGAATTGTTACACAATGCTTTGGAAGTGTTTAACAAAATGTGAAGGTCATCGTAAATTGAATCACTGTTGGGCCATGGCAAATTGTGCATTTTTAATAGGGCTGTCAATCGATTCAAATATTTAATCGCGATGAATTGGATGATTGTCCATGATTAATTGCAATTAATTGCAAATTAATCACACATTTTGTATCTGTCCAAAATGTACCCTAAAGGGAGATTATTTTATTATTATTTTGATAAGACTATTTAATACTCTTATCAACATGGTAGTGGGCAAATACTGTGTGCTGCTTTATGTAAATTTATGTATATTTGCTCTGCATGCGATTATCATAAAGTGGGCATGTCTGTAAAGGGGAGACTCGTGGGTACCCATAGAACCCATTTTCATTCACATATCTTGAGGTCAGAAGTCAAGGGACCCCTTTGAAAATGGCCATGGCAGTTTTTCCTCGCCAAAATTTAGCATAACTTTGTAGCAAGCTAGTATGACATGGTTGGTACCAATAGTTAAAATCCATGAATGCTGTTTCAAAGTGTGTGTGTATGTGTGTGTGTAGTCTTTCAGGAGTATCCAGAGAGTTGTGCCTGCATACAGACAGATGTTGAGTGTGTGGAGGTCAACCTGCAGGATGTTCCTCTCCTCTCTCCAAATGTCACCTGGCTGTAAGTGTACTCTCATTGTAGTCTGTGTGTGTGCGTGTGCGTGTGCGTGTGTGTGTGTGTGTGTGTGTGATTACTTATTTAAGTTCAAAGTGAGAAGTCTTCACAGTCTTCTTTCCCTCAAGAAGCTATTTTACTGTAAGTCTGAACCTAAAATCACCAAGATGATATCTATAATTGGTTAATTACATGCAGTGAATGAATGTTTTACTGACAAAGGTTCTGACTGAACAGAAGAAAAAAGGATTTCCTTCGCCCTTTGTTGGATTTTCCTCTTAGCTATTCTTGCATTCTTAGCCATTTGAGCATTTTCAACCATCCTCCTTATTTTTTACCTTTCTTTTGAAGCCCTGCTTTGGCACCCTCTTTTTGCTCTTTCTTACACTAAGCCCCCGATTTAACATCCCTGGTCTTGTTTGTAATATCTGCTGAAATTTGTTTGATTGAGTGGTTTTTTTTTACCCAGCACAGTTAGTAAAGAAAGTCAGAAACTCTGCTGCTGTTTGTGAGTGCTGGTCAATGTCTCGGCAGGGTCGTGTCTAGAAGGTAACACGCAAATTGCGAATCTCTTGTAAGATGGTTAAGGTTAGGCATTGACCTCGGATGGTTGAGGTTAGGATAGGTCGTCAGGCAGCACGTCCCACAAGAGTTTTTTGAAAGATTTGCAAGTTCTCTCGGCAGCTGCAAAACTCAATTGACCAGATTTTGCGTCCGGATTAAACGAGATATACCCATGCTTTTCCTGATAAAATGAGCTAAATGTCTCTTATTTCTGAGCTTCGGAGACCGCCAGGCTGACTTTTTTCCTAGTTGTTTCAGTATTCCAGCAGTAATCTGTTTCATAATCCCATTTGTTACAGCACATTCAGTATGTAAGGGATAATGTACAGCTAGTGGGTCATTGTTGATGCGATGTGGCACCCCGAAGCGAAGCCCTGACGGGATTTATTTCACAACAATGACCCGCTAGATGTACATTATCCCGCTTATTACACGGCTACTTACTTAAGAAATCAATAATTTGACACAAAAAATGGTCCGACATCAGAACTGCGTCCAGAGCAACTGCATTTATAAAAAAAATAACAGACCGTAGAACGCTGTGATTGACCAATCAGAATTAAGTGATTGTTGTTGTTGTTTAATGTGTTCATTGTCTCATTAATCTCTTTTATTTAATGGGTACAGTTGAAATAGTTAATTTTCTGGCAGCAGTCTGTGGTGTTTCTCTTTTATTCTGAGTAAAGAGGATTCCCTGAACAAAAAGAAGTGACACCACTTTTGAATTAAATAATCATTGAATGAACACGGACTAGAATAGCATCCATCCATCCATCTAGGGCTGTCCTCGACCAAAGAAATTGAGTGGATCATGTTGCATCTGTTTGACATTGTCACACACACGGTAATGTCCCCACATTCATCTGTCTCAGCTTCTCTGCGTCTGAAAACTCGTTTTAATTTGAGGCCTGATTGCTTCATTGATTCTTCCATTCCTTTTCAATTTGGTCTCTCAGTAAGAAGCCTCACATTATTGATTGCTCTCCTCACAACCAATAAAAGACTTTCAAATAACCTATAATTTGCTTCTGAAAGTCAGCTCTCTAAAACAATTTTGTTAATTGTATGTTAATTTCTTTCCTCAAATTAATAGTTACCCCCTGATCATTATGCCTCATTTAATGAAGCCACTCTGTTTCTCCTGATTGAATATAGACAGGTGTTGTGGAGTAGTCAGCCCTGTATTTCTCTATTTTTGTTCTCTAGTTTTGTGTCACCGAGACGTGAATATTACACGCCTGCATGAAGGTGCAGTAGTGACGGTTATCACGTGACGTTTGACCCGTTTTGTGTAGTGACGGAAGTGTAACTTCAGAGGTAGTTACGTAGTATATAAAGTGAGAAAGACCACTTATGGTTGGTGGATGGGGAGATGGACGGGTCCAACAAACACAGGACTTTAAAGCGGGAGACTTGTGTTTGAGACCAGTGTTTTGCTTTGCAAGTTCGTAACGATTGTCACGTGTTTTGTAGTGATGGTTGTCACGTGTTTTCTGTACTGACGTTACGTTGTTTCCGTACGTATTTTACGTAGTGTACGTACTTATTTTAACCAACCCAACCATGATGTTTACCCTTAACCTAAATAAGTGCTTTTCCTGCCTGATCCTAAGTCATTGACCATGATGTTTTCCTACGTCAACTTCACAAAGTGGTTTTCTTGCCCCCTGCTGGTACTGCATGTTAATACAGTCGTGTAATATTCACGTCTCTGCGAGGCAAAACGTGACACTGTCTGGGATTGTTGCACATAAGAAAGCAGGACATTTGTTTTTCTTTGCTTTTATACAGGCAGTCACTCCATTCTTCTTGTAAAAAATAGTGGAACTTTCTCTATTCTTGCCTCAGCCAGAACTCAGTGTTCTCACTCCGGTAATCAATTCCACGGTTTTACTCTAAAGGTATTGTCTGGCCTGGCATCAATATTACATTGAAATGTGACTAAGCCCACCACAAGCCCAGCGCACAGTTTGAGATCATATGGGAACCACCACCTGATTTTCTAACATCTAAAGGTGACTGGGCCTTTGCTATGATTGCACCCACATAGTGGCACCCACTCTCCAGGCGGCTGGAGAGGGCTAATGGAGTCCACCCCCTTTTCATCTCCTTTCCTTCTTGTATTAAGTTTTCTTATCTTTATCTCATGGGTGTTATTGCCTTGGGCCGCCCCCGGATCAGGAGAGGATCAACTTTAAAAGTCAGGATATCTTGGTCCTCGCTGCATTAACTTTTACAATTCTGTTAGCTTCACAAGTCCCACAACTTTATGTAAGTGCAATATAGAATGGCTGGAGTGCCCCTTTCAATAGGTTAACTGTTTCAGTATTTGTGGATGATGAAAGTATGAAGCTCTTATTGTTGATTTTTTTCATTTCAGCTCCACTTAAATTTGTTTCCAAAACCTGCTTACACTTGTGTGGGTCATAGGCATTGATATGACATCTGTAACACATAAAAATCTGCATTAGTAATTTAAATTTTAAGTTCAGGTGTTTTAACTTTAACTAACTTTAATACTCTTATCTTGATAAGAAGGTAATTTAAGACAACTGACTCATTCTGGCCTTCAGCAACACAGTCTGCTTGAATATCCTGTTTGGCGGAAAGACATCACAAGCCGGCAGCTCTCTGCCTGGGATTTTATCTCCTCATTAACTCTTCTTTGAAACTTGGTATTCTGCAGGGCTCCATTGTCCATTATTGAAGTTGTTTCCTTGAATGTTAAAAGCAGTTAAGCAGATGACCTGTTCCACAATGAAATCTGCCGTTATATCTTCAGATGAACACAATCAACAGTGGATTAATCTTAACTCAAAGCCGTGCCATGGAAACACAAATGTAAAAGTAATCAGAAATTCAAATCTGAACTTTGAGGTGAAAACAAATAGGCAGCTGAAATATGATGATTTTCCAACCTGGTAATACAGATGGAGGTAATGAGGATAATGATCTTGAAAGATTGTAAATCATTGAAACTACATCTGTTATAATCCATTAAAAATGTTGTTCCCCCATCTCCAGCTTATTTTATCGTCTCTGCCTTTAGTATCATTCCTGCTTGGTCTATACCTCAGGATGTTATTCATTTCTGTGAAGAAAACTCAATTTAATTGTAATTTTTATAGTTTGGATTGTTATTTAAGATATAAACAGGATAAGGGCACGGTGAAGACCTGAACACAAGCTACAGTCACAGAGTCTTCCCTCTCTGCTAAACAGCCTCGTCCTGTATTAGAAAAGTACGCAGTTAAAACAACAAAAGAGCTGATGGAACAATGGCCAAGCGTCAGGGAGAAGAAAACACTGAATTTGTCAAAAAAGAAGCCTATTAAATGTATGATTGTTAAAAATAGAAAATACATAATACAGACAAAGAATTTTATTAAAACTTCCTAAACATAACAGGAAAACTCATCTCTAATGCAATATTCACAGGAAATAATCTGCTCAAAATTCATGCAAATTACTCATTTTACACAAACTTCCTGCAGTTATTGCATTCACTATTTGACACTAATTGTACAGTTTATCAGTTGTTCTGTACTATTATTGTTATGCATTGAATATGATATGAAATATCCATAAAAAATGTCACTTAATCAGGGATCGTCAGCTGAGTAAATGATAGAAAAGCAGTCCCTTAACGAAAAAGGTTAGGAACCAACCACTTAGATCATCATGCCACACAACTTTGACCCTGAAGAAAATTTATAAAAATACAATAATATTTGTTTTCTTTTTTGTTTTTAGGTCCTCATTTGATTTAGTGTCTCAGGTTTATTTGAATGGTCTTCATCTCCTTTTCTTCTGTTTCTTTGGTTTTATCTTTTGTGAAGCCTCTTGTAGTATTTCATTTGAGGAAGTGCTGTATGAATGAAATTTACAATGTCTGTATTTTAATGATTTTTACAGTTACAGGTTTGAAACAACAAGCACAGGTGTTGATATTATTTGTGTTTATGGGTGTCTGAATATGAAAGCCCGTTGTTTGATGAAGAATATGGCTGCTGTCTTTTTTGTTCTTGCTCATTATTTCCTGGAGATTTGTTGCCTTCTTTATCTGTGTTGTGCAAATGAAAGATGCTTTAGATTTTATTACCAGTATGTTTTATTGTTCATCAATTCCGCTATCCACTAAGTTCAGTCTTATTAGAGATTCAAACAAAGATGGTGATTTTTGGGCTCATCCGCTAAGACCTTTGTCCCTTTTGAGATGTCTGGCGCCAGCCTTGTGTCTGCTTGTGTGTGTGTGTGTGTGGATGGGTGGGTAGTATATAAGGTTAGGCTCTGCCATTTTTATGTTCCTGTGCTTCAGATTACACAACAGTGTACCTTTTCAAGTCTTTACTCTGACATATGGTGCTTCTATTATTGTGGGAATGTGACACCAGGAACTCTTAAAAGGCCATTAAAAGGCCAATAAAATAGTAGTTACGGTTTTTATGTGACGGTTTATATCGCATAATGCGTCAGACTTTTGTCCTCTCTCTCCCTCTTTGTCTCTATCTGCACTCAAGTGAAATTATGTATTGTGTTTTTCTAACTGTGGCTTTTCATGGCTTCTGTCACAGGTCACTGAGGAGCAATGAGATCCGAGTGTTGTCCGATTTCGTTTTCTCAGAATACTCTTCTCTAGTGAGACTGTGAGTATTATTTATGCTGCTCTCCACCTCCTCACAATACACATACTTGTTAGGGCTGTCAATCAATTAAAATATTCATTCGCAATTAATTGCTGATTGTTCATAGTTAATCGCGATTAATCGCACATAAATCACTAATTTTTATCTGTTCAAAATGTACCTTAAAGGGAGATTTGTCAAGTATTTAATACTCTTATCAACATCGGAGTGGGCAAATATGCTTGCTTTAAGCACATGTATGTATATATTTATTACTGGAAATCAATTAACAACACAAAACAATGACAAATATTGTCCAGAAACCCTCACAGGTACTGCATTTAGCATAAGAAATATGCTCAAATTCTAACATGGCAAACTGCAGCCCAACAGGCAACAACAGCTGTCAGTGTGTCAGTGTGCTGACTTGACTATGACTTGCCCCCAAACTGCATGTGATTATCATAAAGTGGGCATGTCTGTAAAGGGGAGACTCATGGGTACCCATGGAACCCATTTTCATTCACATATCTCAAGGTAAGAGTTCGAGGGACCCCTTTGAAAATGGCCATGACAGTTTTTCCTCACGTTTAGTGTAAGTTTGGAGCGTTATTTAACCTCCTTCCCTCCCCAGCCTCCCTTTAGTTTCATGTGATACCAGTATCTTCGTTAAAACTGTAATTTGCGTCAACACGTTATTATCGTGTTGACTTTGACAGTAAAGAAAACACGAATGAATGATTGAGCAAAAAGCAGAACTATTAAGTAAATACTGAAATAGAAAGGCAGGTTAACAAAGTATATAGATAAAAAGACAAATATAAATGGAGCAATTAATGTGATGTTTTTATTCAGTGGTTTTATTTTACGCAAGTCTTGGGAGGGCTGCTGTTTGTTTATGGCTCCAACTTCATTATTTACTCTCTGCTGCACACTGTCACACTCACTGCTGATATAAATTATTTATTCATGACTTTTCGGTCTACACATCCTTCATCAAGTGTATGATCAGGCATTACAACATATGTATACATAGATGCTTGTTAAATTATCCAAACAGAGGCCCACAGACCTCAGGTCAGCTGGTGAATGGAGCATTGAACAGTTTGTCATAAACATGGCCTCCAGTCTGACCATCCTGCTACACTGATTTGAATGGGAATGTCTGTTCTAGTCCTATTGTATTTCTATGGGAACACCATGAGAAAACGCACACATTGCTATCCAGGTAATTAGGTAAATGACAATTTCTTTTCCTAAAATAAATCTATTAAACATCACACTGTCAACAGATTAGAAAAAGGTAAAATGTAAATGAGGCCAAAAGTTCCAATAATCATAAATCCATATTCAGGGAAATATATTGTGGCAAATTTGAACACATCCTAATACTTTGCCTTTTTGAGGTGAATTAATTTGGTATTTAATTATTTCAATTTACAGTTTCTTCATCATTCCAACTCCAAAGACACAGTGTATTACCATTAGACTTTTGTTCCTCGTGTTTAAATTTCCAGGTTGACGAATGGATCTCAGTAAATGAAAGCCAAAATGAGTTCAACACACAAAAGAACGTATAATGTGCTGCCACATACACATAGCTTTGTTTGAAATATGATCATTGTTATTCACTTGAAATGATTTCATCAGTCTCTTCAATCAATTATCCTCTCTTGTAACTCGCTGTAAATGTGATGGCAAAACTGACTAGTTGACGGTATTAATGCTTTGTGCAAGACGTGATTTCATTGCGACGCAGTCAATCTCTTTACCCGTCACACATTTAGTGCCTTTTGAAAAATAGTTTGCGTGGTTTTAAGTTACTGCAGACTGAACCAAACAAACTGGTCTCATTATATTGAATAATTTATACTATATCGCATTGATTATATTATGTGAGACTGCAGTCTAAAGCAAATAATGTCATGCTGATAATGAGGCAACCAGAGGGACAGTCACAAGTCTTTCTGGCATCTCCAAGTTTTATCACTTGATTGATCGTGACGACAACTGTATGAGAGCCACAGAAGCTCTTTGCTAATGTAGTTTTTATTATTACCTCTAAATCAACTGTGGTGTCATTTTTACCTCTGTGATGCGTCAGCCTTTTCAAAACACATGAAGAAAGACCTCATCGTGACGCAGGCAAACTGCAAAACTAGAAAATAAATACAACCAACACCGAAATAAAGACATTTAACATAGCAGTTCATTACCAGAACTACAAACTAAAGCCTCAAAAAGTAAGTTGAGTTAAAACCATAGACAATTCAATAACTTCAGTATTATGCAGTGTACTACCACCAAAATCACTTCACACATCAATGGTCTCTTCCTGATTATACTTATTAAACTAAGTAAGACATTTTGATTGCACTACACTTTATAAAAGTGAAGTTATTTCATATTTTCCCATTAAAAATTCACCAAAATTATGCAAAAGCATATTTTTCCAAACTAAGTGTTGTAGTACAACTATGAGGAGGTCATTGTTGTGTGACTGTATAATACTGAAGTTATTGAATATTTTTCTCTTTTCGGCGTTGCACTTTGTAAATGTAAAATGAGTAATTAACCGTGAGTTTGTGTGATTAAAATGAGTTTGTAGCTCGTTGTCTACCTTACTACGGTTAGAAAGAGCCGTTGTTTGTGTTTTACAAATGTTTTGGTTATGAGTTATTGATCCAGGAAGTTTGAATCTGTCAATATCTTTCCAACTTTACCGAAGTACATCATGTAGGGGGGCTCCGTACATCAGCAATGCGTAGACTGTCAGGAATGATTGGAAGAAGTGCACTATGAAGTAACAAGTTACTAACTTGAGGGCACGACTTAATTAAATTTTTCTCCTAGGGGTCTAGGGGGGCTCCGTAGAAAAAGGCTCTCGTCAAGCTCTCAGTACATTCACCATGATTAGATTTAATTTACCATATATTGTAGTACACTCGCACCAAGATCCATAACAAGATAGAGCGTTGCACAATAGACTGTAGGTTTACAAGACTGTAAATGGTGTCATTTATTTGTTTAGTTATGAGGCTCAAATGTTAAACCACAAATGGATTAAAGAATTGAAGCTGTCTTTTTGTTTCAGTTGGCTTTTGAACAAAAGTGGAGTAATGGTTTAGCGCAAGGCAAGCACACAATATGGCTGCAGTCCAGCACCTTTGGGTCTTGTCCTCTGGTGCTTCAATTTTGTTGATCGAGTACCAAAACATGCAGTGACGTAGATAACTATAAATAGTCTTCATTAAGCTATAGTCTCTTCTGCAGAATCTAATGGTAGGGAACACACACATTCACAAACATATTCGCTGTCTTAAAAGTTCAAGGAACATTACACATTTCTAAACTTTAATAACGGATCAAAGGTCACTAATAGCTGGATTGTTATTTGTGTGTTTTTGAGGGTCATAATTTGCATCTGAGCAACTAATTTGCTCCCTGAAGGTGAATGTCCTCTGTGTTGATGTGGAGAATATGCTATTATCCTGTCATTCTTACTGAAGTGTAAAAAGTGTGTGTGTGTGTGTGTGTGTGTGTGTGTGTGTGTGTGTGTGTGTGTGTGTGTGTGTGTGTGTGTGTGTGTGTGTGTGTGTGTGTGTGTGTGGATGTGTTTACATGAATTCACAGTTAGCATTTTTTCAATGAATTATTAATTATTTTCTTTCTCTGTTCCCAGATTTCTGCAAAACAACAGCCTCCAGTTTATATCCAAGCATGCCTTCAGCGGCCTGCACAGTTTAAAGAGGTTGTAAGTACCCTGCTCACTTCATTAATGACATTAAAGGAACAGTTTGGGTGTTTTGAAGTGGAGTTGTATGAGGTACTTATCCATAGTCAGTGTATTACCTACAGTAGATGACTGTCGGTACGCCCCCAGTTTGGAGAAGCAGACAGGAGTTGCCGCTCAGGAGCAAAGCAATGTCATGCTGTGGATGAGGACGGCAGAAAAACTTTTTTTAGCCACCTAAAAGAAAGGCTCACCTAAAAAAATGTATATCCATTTAAGTGTACGTGTGTAACACGAGTTTATGGTCTCAATCGCTAGTTTCAAGTCAGGTCTCGTGCATTGTTTAATGCCACTCTTTCAAACTATTAATGTTTGTGCGTATTCCCGGGTTAAAGAGGATCCTAAAGTGTGCGATTTCATTTCATGAATGGATGGTTACGTGACTGGATTAAATGAAGAGAGAACGCAAAATTGGTAAGCAAGTTAAAGTAACAGATGAATGATTCCTTTTCCTCCCTGACTGTCTGTTTTGTATCATGGACAAAGAGCTGATAGTGTTGCATTATATATTTGAGAGATAACTTTTTTCTCCCTCTCTACCTTGAGTTTGTGTATGGAGCCTCCATGCAAAACGGTGATATACGTCCCCTGTGCAGCCATCGGCCACAATCAGAGCCCAGTTCCACTGATAACGTTTGTAAAATGTCCTTGATGCCGATTAATTGTCTACCTCTACTATTAAACAAATTAAATATAAATGCAAGAATAGTACAAATAAGAATTAAATAAGAATATTTCTTGAAATGTACAGTATAAATGCAGTATTAATGACTGAGTATTGCACAGTTGAATTATTGTACAATATCTTGTACAGTATTGCACATAAGGAATAAGGAGGATAATAAGGAATTGTGGAGTAGTAGGTGCTGAGAGGGGGGAAATAAGTCCAAGAGCCTCAGAGTGTCAGACGCTCAGAGGGAGGAGTTTAAAAGTTTGATGGCCACAGGCAGGAATGACTTCCTGTGGCGCTCTGCGGTGCACCTCATGGGAATGACATGACTCCTGTGTTTGAGAAGCTGAAACTAGAGGATGTTTAGCTTTTTTTTTTTTTTTTTTTACTATTATTGCTTGAAATATTATATAATATTGACAGTCAGAGAAACTACATTAGAAGATCATCCCCTCTTTCTCTCTGCTTCTCTCTCTCTTTCTCTCAGGTTTCTCAGTGAGAACTTGATATCCTCCCTCAGTCCTGGTGTGTTCAGGGATCTCCAGCAGTTAGAGTGGCTGTGAGTAACACACACACACACACACATATACCTACGCATGAGGAAGTTATTGTGTTGTTTACGCCGCTATGGTTTTATATTAATGTAGATGGAAGAACACTGTGTGATAGAGCACACATCGTAGTTCTGGCAGTCATTATGTGTCTCTATGGGCTAGTCATGCTCTTCTTTGTGTTGTCTGGTTTTATTAAAAGACATAAACGCCCATTTTACCCACACATGGGGTATCCTGGCACGTATCTGGAATTTCCTTTCAGATTTAGATTTGTGGTTTAAGGTCGATGAAAACAAATCCCCTTGATGTGCTTAAAATCATTGGGGTTGCATTAGAGTGGAGAGCTGGGAGATTTGTATTTATCTGAACCCCAAAGGGTGTCATAAATTTTAAACAGCTGTGTGTCCTCTGTCTTATTTTACCCCATGTAATCAAATTTGTGTCGAGTGTGCCATAAAACAAAACTACATTTCGGTAAAAACAATGCTCCACTTCACCTCTGGTTTATGTCAGTACAGACAGCGCAGATTAACTGTAATACTTAAAAGGAATAGTTGATACCACTCTCATGTCTATATACTAAATATTAAGCTAGAGGCAATATTACACTAATGAGATATGACATGTTCATTAATCAAATTGAGAGATTCTGGTAGGAAGATTTTTTTTAACCTCAGGAAAGGTTATTATATTTAGCGTAGAGACATGAGTGTGGTATTGATCTTCTCGTCTGATTCTTGATAAGAAAGCAACTAACCATAGTTCCTAAAATGTTGACCTATTCTTTCAATAACAATAAATAACGATGTTTCTTTGTGCCAGGGTGTTGGATCATAACCCGCTAAGCAGCTTGTCCCAGGACACTTTCATCGGGCTCCAGTCTCTCATGTACCTGTGAGTTGTATTTCTTAAAAACTTTCTGTTTTAGTGTTGACTGATTACTAATCTAAAACTGAGATTCTCTGAGATGAGACATGTATGAGATTTCAGTTGTGCATTTACAGTAGGCTATCTGTGTTAGTAGGGCTGTCAGTCGATTCAAATATTTAAGCACGATTAATTGCATGATGGTCCATAGATTATCACAATTAACAAGAGACCCCTTTGAAAATGGCCATGCCAGTTTTTCCTCACCAAAATTTAGCTTGGAGCATTATTGAGCCCCCTTTGGTGTGGACTTCGGGCTTTGTAACTTTTCCAGACCGTTTACATGCACAGAGAACTATATAACACACTAAAGGAAAGGGAAAAAGCACAAAAGCACAATAGGTCCTCTTTACAAGGTTTGCTGATTGGCTGCCAACTTTAAAGTCACAGATGTTGGAGATACAGCATCATGCCAAGGTAACATGGTGACTTTGACATGAAATAAAGTTGACCAAATGTAATGAAACTGTAATGAAAATCATTAGCATGTTTTAAGTATCTCGAAGTTGAAATCAAGGGAAAACGACTGGAAGGAAGAACTCGAAAGCACAGTAAACGTTTGGAAATCGCAGTAATATTCAAACATTCAAGTAGTGTGCACGGTATTTAATGAAATTAGCTAAGTTAATAAAAGTGGACACCAGTGCAAGATGTTCATGTAGTGAGATCAATCATTTGTATATTACTGACATTTAATAACCTGTTGTCTGACTCATTTGTCATTTTGTTTCTGTAGCAGTCGCTTCCTAATTTTGGTCATTTATACTCATCAGGTGTTTCTCTCTTTTTCAAAACACGTCACAGATTTTTTGTTTCCAGGTGCTGTTGCAACAGTGCATCGCCTCAACTCTGTGATGGTGGGAACTCCTGCTGTGTGGAGCTGAATCTCTGTTTGTGATCTCATGTTTTCCTTCTCTTGGTCAGATCCATGGTGGGCACCTCGCTGCAGCAGCTTCCACACCCGAGCTTCTGTCAACACATGCCGGCCTTGGACTGGCTGTGAGTCTGCTCTGAGTGTACTTGTGTGTGTGCAGGTGTGTAGTGCATGTGTGTGATTAGATATCTGTGAATTTACCAGACAGACGGATGTGTGTGTTTGTGAGCGTAAAAACAAATGGTAGACAGAGGTGACAAAGGGGTTACGTTCCCCTTTGTTTCTACTCAGGGATCTGGAGGGAAACCAGATTCAAAATCTCAACTACTCTATCTTGATGACCTGCAGCAAGCTTGAAGTTCTGTGAGTATCCCACTTTAAATTGTAATAAAAGTCCAAAATGATTGAAGCACAGTCCTTTTTGGAGTGAGTCATCAGCCACGTTTCCATTCCATTTAGGGAGCTTTTCCCAAAGAGAAACTACAAATTAGGTGTATTCCCATCTGCTGGGATGACACACATGATTAGGTTTCTTGAGAGTACCTACATCAGTCATTTATTCAAAATGTTCCATTGGTACATTCGGCCTGTCAGTGGCAAAAACAAGCACTTTTAGTGGGCGTAACGTTACATTGACGCTGCTCACTTGCCGTTGCAGCTTGTTTGGCCGCAGCAGTCTACAGTGTTCTCCCTCAATACTGGACCAATTTCAAAAATCATTGTCCCTATTAGTCAGTTAGACACAAAAACAAGGGTCCAGGTTGAAAAATATTAAAGTGTTAGCGGAAGGAGCATTGTGGGAAGCCATATGTTCAGGTAGTGCAACAAATGAGATTGCACCCAGTCCCAGCAGGGATCCACCACAGGGGACTGAAACACCTCTTTGTCTGTCCTGTTCAGATTACTGATGGACAACCGGATCCGAAGAGTTCCTGAAAACACGTTCCAGTCTCTGTGGAAACTGGCTGAACTGTGAGTACCAGCCAATTTATTCTGTTCACATATTTAATGAAGTTTATATCAGATGACATTAAATACTAATAAGAGGTGGCTAGTCTAAGCAATAACTGGGTTTCAGTGGAAATTGAAATGTCTATTTGATAATCTTTGAATGCTCTGGTGGTGATGGAGTTGCTTATTGCTGATGGATTTTTTTCCTCAAATTGAATTAATTTCTAACCCATCAGCAGATATTCATCAGCTCTACACATTTCTTTAAAAAGACCCAATCATAAAACATTGTTTTCAGCCATTTATTTAATATTGAATGATCAAACAATGAGAACTGCCATTTATTGTCATTTTGTGTTTGGTTTGGATGAAATTAAATCTTGTCTGGATCGGTGGATTATGTAAATAATTAGATTTCACTTGTTTTATTAAATTCACTGTCAGTCTGAAGCTGATGGTTGATTATAAAGATCCTTGAATGGATAATAAGAAAAAAATAAATAGCACACTGCAAGGCTCCAATGTTCATTAATTCAATGGAAGCAGTGTTAGAAAACCATGTAGTTTTGTTCTGCCAGCCGGTTAGACCGTTATCAGGTCATTAAATGGGCGCTATCAGTGGTTATTAGCCTCATAGATGTGGCTCAGAAGGGGCCTACTACACCAACTAGTAGGTTTTATCATCTATTCACATGGTAGATCACTGAAAGAAGGTATAAAAGAAGACGACAGTGACCTCTAGCGACCGTAGTAATTCTGACAGGAGCAAAAGGGGAATTCCGGTGCTGTAGGAGAGACAGCATGAAACTCCATATGGGGTAGTGGTCGGGAGTGATGGACGGGACAAAACACAGGGTTTTCACCCAGGAGAGCAGGGTTTACATCCTGTGTCAAACCAACAATGTGTAGTTGTGTTCGTGTTCACTAGCATTGAGTTTCACTTTCACTTTTGAAACGTAGTTATTTTAAGCCATTACACAATGTTTTCCCTTAACTTAACTAAGTGGTATTGTTGCCTAAACCTAAAAAAGTTGTTTTGTTTGTGTTCAAAACTTAATGTTTCATGCTGTTTTATAGCATGTTAGAACATGTGGCTTTTAAGTTTCGCTTTCACTTTTACAACGTAGTAGGCCTCTACTGACCGACATCTATGACGCTTATAGCGAGCGATGACTCACATGTAATGGCCTGATAACAGTCGAATTGGGTGCTTCTGCGGAGATTTATTTTGTTGGTGTTCAATGTTTTGATTAATCTCTTTCACTGTGTTTAGGAATCTGTCCAGCAACAGGATCAGGGAGTTGCCGAGAAACACCTTTAAGAGCCTCTCCAGGTCCCTCCTTAAACTGTGAGTAGCTGTTTATCTGGCTGAGAGGAGAGGAGAGGAGAGGAGAGGAGAGGAGAGGGGAGGAGAGGAGAAGAGAGGAGCGGAGTGGAATGGAGCGGTGTGCTTCATTATGTGAGGATTATAGAAGGGGATTATGGTATATTAAGTGTAAAAACACTTTGGGGATCTCCAGATTTAAGGCTGGATTCAGAGAACATGCCTTTATCTTACCGTTTATGCCTTCCACAGGAAGGAAACTCAGAAAATCAAGGGGAGTATTAGCAGAAAAGACAAAAAAAAGTTTTAGTCTTGTGGTGGACCTTGCTGTCAGAGATGTTATTGTAGTGCTGTAAAAGCAAAGACAAAAATTTGAAGCATTTGAAAAGCCATTGAGAGTCGGCCCTCAGTAGTATCATAGTGTCATATTTGTTCCATTTTAGGGTCAGAACCAGGTTTGTATACTGAGTCCAGCTGTTAGCCAATTCTACATACTCCATAAATATTACAATGATACAAAAGTCATCATTTTAGTACGTGAAAGTGATTGATGGAAAGTAACTAAATACAAAAAACCTAGCTTTACTAAGGTAACTAACCATGATACCTCTATAACTACATTTATGATCAAAATGACTTCTTCTATTACACAGACTTGTGACGGTTATGGAAAGATAAAGTTACATCTCCTCTCTCGTACAATTCCTGAGCCTCCTGCTGCGACTACTTCACTCAGAGCAGCTGTCAATCACAGCTGTCAATCATGACGTCTCACCCCCTTTTTATAGCATCAAATAACTAATTAAAACCAAACTTTTCAGAAAAATTATCACTCGAACATACATCAGCGTGATAAGAACTACCCAAAATTACAGAATACATCTTTGGGTAAAATGATTTTGTCGTGTACTTTGACTCTTTAGTTTGACCCATCTGCTAACATAGAGGGGGCTCGATTTATGACCTGTACTGCAGCCAGCCACAGGGGGGCAATCGAGATGTTTTGGCTTCACTTTGGGGGAGCTGTCATGTCGTCCATCTTCATATACAGTCTATGGTTTTTACAGTGTGGTATTGCAACTTTTGCTTATAGTATCTGAATGCTCCTTCCGTCACCGGTGAAAGGTTTGAGCAACCATGAACAGAAATAACAAAAACAGAGCAGATAGTCAACACACAATGAAAACTGTGCTATAATGCTTTTCAGCTTGTTGTTCAAAACAATATTAGGGACAACAAAGTGGATGAATGGGCTGTCTGTGATGGAAATCAAATGTTTTGGGCACTTTCACAAGAAATGTGAATATGTTTGAGTAGCTGCTGTCTCCGTTTGTTAGTTTGCTTGTGTGGAAAAACATCACAAAAGATATATTTGACCTTTTTTCCCCTCAGACATTTTGACTGCAGAAAAACGCTGTAACGTATCAACTAACGATGGCTCTGTTCCATTAGCTTCCTGTAGGCCTTACCAGTGATCCAGCATGCACAACACCAGGACCCAGGAAATGGCAAACCTGCAGCCATTCATATTACAAACCAAGCCACCAGGAACATCGCCAGGCTGTGCAGCAATTTTGGCGTAGTTGCCAAAGTTAAAATTGCAGGTTATATGATGAACTGTTGGCCAGAATACTTTCCCAAATATAGTACCATTATAGTAGAAACAGCTGTATAATACAATGAGCACCACTTCTGGGCCAAATAAAAAGTAAAAAGTGCTGTGTCAGTATATTGTGCTATTCGTGTATGCAGCGAGTCGTCCAGCTCACCCAGAAAAAGACTTTAATCCACATCTGCAAAAAATCAGAAACATAAGGAACGTTTTTGATGTGCTAGCTGAGCAACTTTTACTGGGAGCTGCCTCGGAACACGGTGTCTGTTCCTCTTAATACAGTCCATCCATGTTACTTACACTTTTTTTCTAGGCTATGACATATCAAAAATTTCTTGTGTAATAAATGGTGTATTTGTCCACTAGAGCTGCTGCTTGACCTTTTCAGCATGTCCTCTGAGAGCGACAAGGCATATTTATAATTTAGAGATCATATACTCTCTTAAAATGTCTGACCATTTTGTGTGCACTCTCATACGTTTCACCTAAAATGTTCCTGCAAAGATCACTCATATTGATATTTCTGTGAAGTTACTTTTCAGTATAAAGATTTGGCTTATGAACTACAACCACCATTATAAAGTTAACGAGCTCCTGGATGTCACAGTTCAGGAATTGTCGAGTTGGACGCAAACGCAGATGGATAGATGAGGCGGCAGCAGGAGAAGTTCAATGATTTATTATTAGAACGGTTTAAACCCTGAGAGTCCAAGGCAGGTAACGGCAGACAGGCACGTAGCAGGTAGGCAACAACAAAGTCCAAAACAGCGGGAACACTAAACACTGGAAAAGACAAAACTACTAGGAAGAACAGGCTGGAACACTAAGCACAAGGTACAAAGAGCATTAGGCTCGTGCGAGATGAACTGCGCCTCGCCTGGAAAGTAGACGAGATCAGGCAGCAACAGTAGCAGCATGGGGCGGTGACAAAAAGCTGCAGTTTCCAGCCGTTTCCAGCAGCCTTCAAAGAATTTACTAGAAGTCAAAGGAAAAGTTACATCCTTTTAGATCCGATCTGTAGGCTAATTGTAGTTTGCAGACAACGTTCAGATATATTTATATTTGTTTGTAAATATATGTAGAAATGTGCGTGGATCTGGAAATGGATTCTATGCTTTATTATTTTTATGTCTGCCTTGTAAAGCACTTTGTAATGAGCACTTGGTTTGATAAGTGCTTTATAGATAACCTTCATTATAATTATCATTAACTACACAAGATGTGTTTGTTAACAGATTCTTCATTGCACAACATGAGACTAATAGCCTACAATCTAGCTTTAAATATCACAATTACACAGAATGTTCTGACGTCCTACAACACGTGGGGTTTGTTGTCAAAACTAAGAGCTAATCAGCTCTTTGATCAGGTGCCACAGATGGCGTTTCCCATCATGCCCTGGGTCTTGCAGTCAGTGGAGAGCAACTGCGGCGCCTTGCTCTAAACACTGCGGCCGCCTCGATCTCGTGAGGTTATCGTTGCCCACGTGTGCATGACAGATCAGAGCAAGTCGGGATCAAGTCGGACACATATCTAACCGGCATGCATTGTGCGCCGATCGCCGTTGATCAATTCTGAGCAGGCCTGGCTCATGTTGAACGAGCCCAATGACAAACTGGCAATGAACAAAGGAACATACACCCATTATACATCCCTAAAAATATATAATACAAGATGGTCAAAAGCCTCTGGCCACAGAGCCAAACCGTGCTTTGGAAAACAAATTACTTTTAGTGAAATGAATGCCAGAAATGTGTTTAATAGACATAGAGTAGTTTAGTTTGTCATAAAAGCTTTAAATCAAGTCTGAAATCAGTTTCACACAAAGTTTTTCATGCAGTGTCAGTTCTGTGTTTGTGTGTTGTCTGTTCAGCTGTTACACAGGGCTAAAGTTTTAGCCTGCTGGAGTAAAGTACAATATGAACTTGTTCAAGCTTGTTCTCATTCCCAGGGCGTCAAATACCAAGTTAGCGGCGCACAAGGTACTCTTTAGCGCCTGTATGAGATGCACAGGGCTTTCCATTAACTAAAATGTAAACCACTCTGTGGCAACAATAAACGCCCAGAGTGTGGTGACGTAGTTTAAAGAGTGAAAAGACACACGCAGGGCGGGCAGGAGAGAAGGTGGATGGGTCCAACAAACACAGGGCTTTCATCCAGGAGACCCCTGTTCGTGTCCTGTGCGTTAAGTTTCACTTTCACGTTACAATCAGCTGTTCCTTCATGTCCCGTGTTCACAACATTCAGTTTCATTTTCACTACACAAACATAGTAGTTTTAAGCCCAACCATGTTGTTCTTACCTAAACCTAACAAAGTGGATTTGTTGTCTAATCCTAAAGTGAAGCCAAGGGATGTGACAAAGGTACAGGATGTGACGAGTTGGGATGAGAATGTGTTGCATCTTCCCATAAGTGCTAAGCTATCAAAATGAGGTTAGAATTTACAGATCGATATATTGATGGCACAGGCGTTTGTTTCATATTGTGTGAGAATAACCCGACATCTGTTTGGTCGGCAGGTTTCATGCTAGTGCAGCACTTCTGAAGATTGTGGTTTGAATGCACCTGAAGTCACGTTCCAAACAACAATAGCTTGTTCATATTGTCTTTACTCAAGCGTTATTTGTAAAAAGAAGGTTAAGTCCATCCTTATTCATTTTTTTTTTTATTTCATTTATCTTTTATTTAACCAGAAAGGTCCCATTGAGATACAATATGTCTTCCGTCAGGGAGTCCTGGTCAAGATGGCCAGCAAGTAGGGCTGTCAAAGTAAACTCCAAATTTGTTTTAACACCACTAATTTCTTTAACGCATTAACGCATTCAGTCTTTCAGATGTTGTAGCGGGCTCAGTTTTAAAGCTGGAGTGAAGATACTAGCATCATATGAAGCTAAAAAACCCAAAGAATCCATTGGTACTAACCATGTCATAAAAGCATGTCGATGATAAATAACGTTCCAAACTTGTGCTAAATTTTGTCGAGGCAAAACTGGCATGGCCATTTTCAAAGGGGTCCCTTGACCTCTGACCTCAAGATATGTGAATGAAAATGGGTTCTATGGGTACCCACGAGTCTCCCCTTTACAGACATGCCCACTTCATGATAATCACATGCAGTTTGGGGCAAGTCATAGTCAAGTCAACACACTGACACACTGACAGCTGTTGTTGCCTGTTGGGCTTGAATTTGCCATGTTATGATTTAAGCATATTTTTATGCTAAATGCAGTACCTGTGAGGGTTTCTGGACAATATTTGTCATTGTTTTGTGTTGTTAATTGATTTAGAATAATAAATATATACATACATTTGCATAAAGAAAGCATATTTGCCCACTCCCATGTTGATAAGAGTATTAAATATTTGACAAATCTCCCTTTAAGGTACATTTTGAACAGATAAAAAATGTGCGATTAATCACAATT